>JAREYC010000012.1:2475000-2675000 GCA_030015325.1 Cryptoblepharus egeriae | reverse complement strand
TATGTTTGAGAACATAACCTACACAGTCCGACCATTGCTGCTGCTGCTGCTGCTATTTCCAGTTTATCTGCACTGGGAAGCCTAAGAGACTAATGAAATCCTAAAACCCTTCTCCTAAGCATTTTGTGGTCTCCGATATAATAGAATACAGTAATTATTGGAAAACCACAGAGAGATGCCTCTTTGGATGGAAGAGGTTTTAATAAAGGCATTAACATTTGCAAGTGGAGGGAAAGTCTCTTGCAAGTCTCTGTGCTCCCAATTTATTTTGGCAAAAAAAGGAAAAGGAAAAGGTAGGTCCCAGGGGTATTTTTATGAAATTTTTTTTTAAAGTGCTGCGTTGAGTTATGAAACTGACGGGAAAAGAACAGGATCTATACATTCTGCTACGTATATTTCCTCTGCAGACTGCCATATTGCATGAACGTTTCTTGGGGGGTAATTTTAAAGGACAAAACAGCATGCCTATGAGAACTGATATATTCAGGCTGCAATCCGAAAGACACTTTCCTGGGAGTAAGACCCATTGGTCATAATGGGGCTTACTTCTGAGTAGACATGGTTCGGATTGTGCTCATAGCCTAGTTTTACTTTCATGGAGCTTTCATTAAGTTTTCATTGAGCTTCAAGGCAGTGAACAAAAAGGTTCTCTACTACCAGTTAAGTAAGGTATGCTTAACTCACCCTAAAGAGAATAGCCCCAACCAAACCTTTCAATCGGTGAAAATGGCAAGGAAGTTGGGGTGCACAGTGTGACCATATTTCTGGATTTTTCTGGATTTTTCCTCTTTTTTAGTCTTCTGTCCAGGTGTCCTCCAAAAAGCTTAATTGTCCTTTATTTTGGCTTCATTTTGGAAATTTGCAATGATGTGCAGGACCGCATCATGTCATATGTTGTTGGATTCGTATCAAAGAGCTGAATCCGCTGCAAAAATCAGTTTTGAAATATCTCCTTCCTATCAAAAGCTATGGCCAAGAAACTAAAAATCAAAAATAAGCATTGCGATCTAAGGGAAAGTGAAAGTGCCCAGTATTGTGGCTTTACTTGTGAGTAGGCAAGCATGCCATTGTCTGCCAGAAAGGCCAGGCTGAGCGGAATCCAAGACGTGGTCCTCCTTTTTACATTGAGGCATCTGGTCACCCTGCTGTGCATTTCAATATATAATTTTTCCCCTGAACTCCTTTGCTCACCAATAACAAGACACAAACCCCCAAATCCAGAGTAACTACGGGAGCACATAAGAGACTTTACATGCACCCGTAGTTACTGCACCACCTAGTGAAAACCTATGGGAAATTCACATTGGAATCCAGAGTAAGTTGTTCTTACTCCGGAGCAAGGACTCCTTGTAATTTTTGCCGAAGGACTTACCCTACAATCCAGAATAGCTACGGGAGCATTTAAGAGACATTATGTGTACCCGTAGTTACTGCACCACCTTGTGAAATCCTATGGGAAATTCATATTGCAATCCAGAGCAAATTGTTCTTACACCGGAGCAAGGACTCCCCATAGTTATTCTGGATTGCACCCTTAATCTTGAATAATGATCAAGTCTAGATCTTTAACCATCTCAAAATAATATGATCGCACGGAGCCCACAGGGGATCTCATCCCTAACTGCACACAGAGCCATGCTTTCTCATACGGTTAATGCATTATGTATTTATTGCCCAACATCATCTGTGTTTTTCCAGAGTGGGTCTGCAGCTGCAATGATATTATGATTTTTGCCAATGCCCTGTGCAAGATGCAATTAGGCAGGCAGAAACCGACTGGAGCTTTCACTCACTACCAACAAAGTATGCCCCCCTTTATTTTAATGGAAGGTAGAGAAACCAGCCAGCATTTTACAGACTGGATTCAGGTCACATTGGGATTTATGAATCAGACTTTTCCCCCTTTTGCTGTATAAATGCAGTGCAGTCACTCGGCTCTCCTGCAAAACGCCAGTAATGAGGTTTGCAGGAATTGCCAAACTCTCATCAGGTAGAATGGGGACAATCATGATTCAAATTTTGTGCTGGTGGGTGCATTTCGGGAGGCTGAAGCACGCCTTAGAAAATGAAGGATCCAGACCTTAAGTTATTCTAGCCCCTGGCTATTTGAAATCATTCAATTTCTCAAGAATTTTAAATTCATATTCATATTTAAATCCCAAAATTATTTTTCCCCTGGGTTCCTTTGCTTACTAATCCTGGGGGGGGGGGGGGGAATCTTCATTGTCCCCCTTTTCCTTCTGAGCAGGCAGCATGTAGCCTTCTAGTAATTAATAAATTGTAATTAATAAATTACATGTTTTCAATTTCATAAGAAGTAATGGCTGCAATCCTAAACTCACTTGTGACCTAGAAGGCATATAGAGCATGCCTCCGTCAGTCTTGGAAGACTATGGTATCGTGCTTGGCGCTGCATATGCTGCATGCAAAGCACGAAAGCCTGGGTTGGATTGTTATGGAGGATAAGCTGTTACCCAAGCAGCTAATCCCCCCTCTCCACGCCACTGAATTAGTCCAATGGAAAGGAAGAGCCAATACGACTGGATCCAGCTGGCGTCGCAGAGCTGGGCTAAGGACAGGAGCTCACCCTGTCCTGTGGGGCCGACCCGGATCTCGAACCCTGGCCTGCTGGTTAACAAGCACAGTGTCTTAGCCACTTTTAATTAATAAATTGTAATTAATTAATTACATGTTTTCAATTTCATAAGAATGGCTGCAATCCTAAACACACTTGTGAGAGTGACCCTCAAATCCAGAGTAACTACGGGAGCTTGTAGAATACTTTATGTGCACCCGTAGTTACTGCACCACCTAGTGAAAACCTGAGGGAAATTCATACTGGAATCCAGAGTAAGCTGTTCTTACACCGGAGCAAGGACTCCCCATAGTTACTCTGGATTTTGCCCCAAGTCCCATAGAACAGAATGGGGCTTACTTCTGAGTAGACATGCTTAGGATTGCACCCCCTTGCATTTAAAATAGCAATAGTAATATAGTGTTTAAATTAGCTACCCTAAAGCAATGTAGTGTTTGAGCACAATCCTAACCACATCTACTCAAAAGTAAGCCCCATTGTGCTGAATGGGTCTTACTCCCAGGAAAGTGTGTTTAGGATGGCATCTTATGTCACTTCTGGGTTGTCCCCAGATGTTCACTTTGGGGTCTTTTTGTGCACCCCATTCCTTTTCCATCCCCTTATGGGGAGCCTCCACTGTAGAAGGAATTCTGCTGGGTTCACGAGACTTTAGTGTCATCATCTGTCCAGCCATCTGTCCATCCGTCTGTCCATCCCCCCCATGGAGGAGCCATGAGCCACTTGGAGCACTGCTCTCTCTATCTGCATATGACTGCAGCCAGCACGCTCCTGCTAGTGGTACCCACCCTACCTTGCCAAACCCAAATTACAGTATATTGAAGGACTGCTTGGTCCATAGGAACAGAGAATTCAAGATACTATTTGACACTTAAATGCCTGTCAAACAAAGGCTGCGTGCCCATTAAACTACAAGAAAAAAGGCACCTCCAGGACATCTTGCAAGAGGTTACACATCTTGGACCCCTGGGTGTTTTCAAACCTACAGCACGGATGATTTAAAAGAGCCATAACTGTCTTGCAGTCGGCTGCAGTCTCTTTGACCAGAGAAAAATTATCCTGAGAAATAGTCTTCCTCCTTCTCAAGCTGGAAAACAAAAGTGATCTTTCACTCCCTCCACTTGCACCTATTCACTAGAGGTCATCACCATTTTCTTCCTAATATCTCTCTTAAATTGCAATCCTAATGCGTAGTGAGGCTGGCATAATTCCCCACACAAGTCCGAAGCTGGCCTTGGGGTGATGCAAAAGCGCCATAAGGTGTGTGTGTGTGGCTGCAATCCTAAACGCACTTTTCTGGGAGTAAGATTCATTGAATACAATGGGGCATACTTTTGAGTAGATACAGTATGGTTAAAATTGCTCTTTCTCTCTCTCTCATGTGTGTGTGTGTGTATAATATAATACAATATAATATAATATAATATAAAAAAGCAGGCACCCATCAGTCTTGAGAGACTATGGTATCATGCTTGCTGCATATGCTGCATGCGAAGCACGAAGGCCTGGGTTAGAGTGATATGGAGGATAGGCTGTTACCCAAGCAGCAAATCCCCCCCCCTCCAGCCACTGAATTAGTCCAATGGAAAGGCAGAGCCAATACTATTGGATCCAGCTGGCGTCGCAGAGCTGGGCTAAGGACAGGAGCTCAACCTGTCTTGTGGGGCCGACCCGGGTCTCGAACCCTGGCCTTCTGGTTAACAGGCACAGTGTCTTAACCACTTGCGCCACCCACAGCCCTAATATATATATTAGGCCTAATATAATATAATATAATACAGCCCTAATATAATATAATATGCTATACTATAATATAATATAATGTACAAGTAATATAATATTGCTGCAATTGCAGGGTGCAATTATAAAATGGATTGAGCCCTAGGGAAAGTGAAACAGCTGGACATGTGCATATTTACTCATGAGTAGGTGATGGTGCTTCCATGCCAACTGTAAAGGGCAGGCCATGGGTGCCAAAAATCCTTAGTACTCATCTGTTCTAGAAACATACTTGCAAGAAGCATACTGGTATGGACTGCACAGGGTGACCATATGTTATAACAACAACAAAAAAGAGGACAAGCACCCCCCAAATGGAGGACTCTCAAGAAAAATGTAGGACATGACAATATAAAATGTGGGAGTCCTACATTTGAGGGGTGCTTGTCCTCTTTTATGTTGTTGTTATAACATATGGTCACCCTGTGCAGTCCATACCAGTATGCTTCTCACAAGTATGTTACCAGAACAGATGAGTATTAAGGATTTTTGGCACCCATGGCCTGCCCTTTAAAGTTGGCATGGAAGCACCATTACCTACTCATGAGTAAATATGCACATGTCCAGCTGTTTCACTTTCCCTAGGGCTCAATCCATTTTCCCAGTCAGTGATCAGCTTGTCAGTTCCATGATCCACCAACCTTTGGGTCCAGTTTGGGAACGATGGTTCTGTAATCTTAACACACACCTCCGGTGGGATGACTTGGCGGGACACTGAACTGTCCGTCTCAAACTCCAATTAAATATTTGGGGACCAAATTAATGTTTGCCAGAATCATAAAGAGACATCAGAACCAGATTTGCTCCAGTTCCTTATTGCCCACCATCCCTGAGATGTTATTACTGTGGACGTGAAGTAATAGAAAAACATGTAGGGTCTTTATAGGGCAATTAAAACATGTAACAGCTTGGAATTTTCCGCTGTTATTAGCCCCAAGTTTCTAATCATCCCTGTAAAAGATGCTCCTCCAGTGGTTATTTGAATCTAAAAAAAAAAATACAAAACTACATTTTGATGTTCTATATATTAATATGACACGGTATTCATATTACATTGAAATCAATGAGGCAGACATCCCAGCGATTGCCGTAAAACACTGCTACTTATTATCACCAGCAGTAATGAAAGTAAATGTGCCATGGTCTATTACACCGAAAATGAAGTCGGTACAGGGATGTTGTGTTTTTTAATTATTATTATTATTTCCAAACTGATACACAGATCATCAGAGTTCTCGGCTGGTAACGATGCTCACCAGCTGGCCGTTTTGGGGACGCTGTGATGGGGAAGGGCCATGGAGGTGACTCAGAGTTCTCCGAGTGCCTTCTAAGTGTGCGAGGACTGAAGGAGATATTTGTTATTTCTCCGTCTTTCGAGAAAAGTGGGGGCTCTCCTTGCTACTAAGCCTGGGGGGGGGGGGGGAAGAGTTGCAAGAAGAAATAAAAGTAAGGATCATGCTATCCAGATTCTGTCCATCACCAGAGGGTCAACCTTCCCATGAATCAGATGCTTCAGGTGGTCCTCTGGGGAAGGGGGTTAGCCATACTGGATAGGTAGCAACCCTCTGGGAGCAACCCTGGATCATACTGGATAGGTAGCAACCATACTGGATAGCAAGCCATACTGGATAAGTAGCAACCATACTGGATAGCAAGCCATACTGGATAAGTAGCAACCATACTGGATAGCAAGCCATACTGGATAGGTAGCAACCCTGGATCATGAGCAGCACCAGTCTGGCCCACTTCTACAGATGGAAATCTGTCACCTCCTTCAACCTCCTCTACATCTTCTCGCCCACCTTCCTGCCTACACCTTCTCTGTGGTTGTCACTGCAAGGTGTAGTAACACTCTTACTATTTAATGAATGCTTTAAATCCATTAAAGGGGGATCCCTTGAGTGGGGACATATCTGGAGCGGATATAGGATTTTTCCCCCCAGGAGTTACCCTAAAAAGATGTCAGGAGACATCCACAAAAACTGAGCATTGGGAGAGTAAGAAAAGACCAACAAAAATATCTCTTTACCCGGCATCTGTGGAACTCCTTGCTGCGGGATGTGGTGGTGATGGCTGCAATCCTAAGAGCACTTTCCTGGGAGTAAGCACCATTGAATTCAATGGAGCTTGCTTCTGAGTAGACACTAATAGGATTGCCCTGGATATCTGGCCTGGATGCCGTTGGCATTGGTATTTGGGGGTTTCTAGCAGAAAGTCCATAACAAACCATGATGGATATCATGTAACCTACTCCTAAATCCAGAGTAACTATGAGGAGTCCTTGCCAGGGTGACCAGATACCAAACCCAAAAATCCTGAACCCCAAAGCCAAAATTCCTACCCACTTAAAAAAAATGCCAAAATTGTATTTTTTTATTTTTATAGTTTTTGCTTTTCAGTTTTTTTGGTCATAACTTTTGATAGGAAGGAGGTATCTCCAAACTTATTTTTGCATTGGATTCTGCTCTTCAATACGAATCCAACGACATATGGCATGACAGGGTGCTGTGCACTATTATGAAGTTTCAAAACAAAGCCAAAATGTAAGACACCCAGACAGGAGGCTAAAAATCCAGACAAATCCGGGTTTTTCCGGTCATATCACCTTCCTTGCTCCAATGTAAGAACATTTTACTCTGGATTGCAATATGAATTTCTCATAGGTCTTCAGTAGGTGGTGCCGTAACTACGTCAATGTAAATGTCTCTTATGTGCTCCTGTAGTTACTCTGGATTGTAGGGTGGGACTACAATCCTAAATTCCATTTAGGCTGGCCTAAGACCTGGGACAAGTCCTGTGCAAACCTGGAGGTGTCATAAAAGCACAGTAAGACACTTCTGCACCACTCCTGGGGGGATTTGTCCAATACTGCATATGCTGACCTTGCTACAGCATCACCGAAAGATAAGCCAGGTGAGTTGGGTCGGCCTAAATTTCTTAGGATTATACACTATGGCTGCAATCCTAAACTCCATTTAGGCTGGCCTGGGATAAATCATAAACCCTGACCTGGGGGAGTCACAAAAGTGTAGTAAGACACTTTGGTCCCACTCCTGGGCGGCGCGGTAAGGCCAATGCACAGGCATACACCATCCTCCCCATAGCATCATGGAAAGGTAGGCCAGTTGAGTTAGGCCAAGCCTAAATTTCTTAGGATTGAGCCCACAAATGAAGACCAAAGAAGGCCCTAAATTCAATCCCCGATTTTTTCTAGTAGTGCAGGGAAAGATCCCTTCCTCCCCCTAAAAAAAAATCCCCACCGACAGTAAATACAGGCAACAAGGAAGATGGATGACATGCTCCGGTTCCTTATAAGACAGCTTCCGATGCGCCGAAGACTGGAAACATTTCCGAGCCGATGCAGAAATTACAGTGCTTTTTGTCCCCGGGATTTAAATTGCTTCCTGCCACATGTGGACCAAAACTGGTCAGAAGTTAGAAAACTCCCACAAAGGGGCTGGTTCAGTGGGGGAAGATTGAGTTAGCTTAATTATTTTGATCGCAGAGCGCTCGGAATAGCATCGCCTTGATTGACTCAGAGAATGACACTAAGGACTCCATTCATAGAATTAGAGATCGCACACATGTGAGATGTGCACAATTTAAGAACATAATAGCTGTAATCACTGGCGCAGTAAAGGTCACTGGGTCCATCACCACCACCAGGCCATTTCCCCTCATTTCCCTCTCTTTCAAGGGTTGACGTTAACCATGTCAACACCCCCCCCCCCCAGCCTCGCCTCCTTGTTTGGGACCGTTCTCGGCATGTACGGATTTTTCCTCATCCAGACATACCCCATCCAAATTCTTTTATGGATCCAAAATGCAAGTTTTGCTTCTCCGGTTCGGATCTCTTCGTTAGGTTGAGGGTGTGAAAAGCCTTTAAGAAATATACTGTATTTATTCAAATCTAACGTGCGCCTCTTTCAGCTAAATTTAATCAAGGGCCCAGGGATTTGATTAAGATTAAATTCACATATATTGAATTATTGAGCACCAGTGGTATAAGTAGAGTTTGCATCACCTGGTGTTCTGGATCAGAGCTGCACCCATGATGAGCTGCAACCATACATGCAATGGTTGGGCAATACCCCCGGCGGTGGATGTGGTGATGCACCCTTTACCCCCATCTCCTTGGTTTTTCAGTTATGACCTATAGCTGTATAGAATAAAGATAAAGGTGTTCCGTGTAGGTTATACCGCTAGTGGTGACCGACTCTAGGGTGCGGTGCTCATTCTGACATGTGGCTTGCATGCGCACGGAACGCTGTTACCTTCCTACTGTAGTGGTGGGTAGTGGTACCTATTTATCTACTTGCATTTGCATGCTTTCCAACTGCTAGGTTGACGGGAGCTATACAGAATAGAGAGATTTCATATCGAACTATCTTTATATACGAGAATATATATATAAAAAATATATAAAATAAAAATATATTTTTATATGATATATATATAAATATATATATATATATTTAAATATATATAATTTTTCTTTTCTGGATCAAATATGTATATGTATATGTATATATATATAATATATATATATATATTTAAATATATATAAATTTAAATATATATAAATTTTTATATATATATATATATATATATATATATATATATATATATATATATATATATATATATATATATATATATATATACATACATATACATATACATATACATATTTGATCCAGAAAAGACTCCCACCCATGGAGGGTGAGAAAACAATTTATATATTGTGATTTATAAATAAATCCCATAAAGTGATTATATATACAGTATATGGGAGATTTCAATGTGGGTTGTTTCACTGCATTCTGCATACATTTCTGCATCAAATGATATATAATATGATGATATTATTTGAAAATATCAAGATTTAAAAAATTTTGGGACAGTGATGCTGTCACTGTGAATGGCACCTGGCATGGCCCACACTCCCTAGAGATATCACGATGGGGTCCTTTCCAAAAACCTACAGTATCTAGAGGCATTTCCACAAAATATGTGTCGTTCCAAGTACAGCTGACTTTTACAGCTCATATAGAATAATTTTACACCTAGTAAATTTAGACCTAGTATAGACATTAATTTACACCTAGTATAAATGGAACTGTGAGCTGGGACTTCCCAGGGAGCCAAAGTAACTAGCCAGAGCAGCTGTAGAATCCTTGTTTAAAATTTTTCTGCCCTATATATAATATTTATTTCTAAAATTGTGGGTTGGGACCCAGTTGGTGGATCATAAGCCAAGTTTGGGTGGGAACCCATTCATTCATTAATTTGTGTAATTTTTTTAAAAAATACACTAACCCTACAACCCAGAGTAACTACAGGAGCATGCAAGAGACATTACGTGCACCTGTAGTTACTGCACCACCTAGTGAAAACCTATGGGGAATTCATATTGCAATCCAGAGCAAATTGTTCTTACACCGGAGCAAGGACTGCCCGCAGTTAGTCTGGATTGCGCCCGATGTTTTACTACACAGATACAGCAGTGGATCCGGTAATAGCCATATAGTGCATCTTTTTCTGTGCCAAATAGGGATTGGCAGTGAGAGAGCGCTGAGATCCACATCTCTTATCCTGTGTTGAATGACAGTGACTCACCCAGATGATCTCATAAAATACACAATCTACTCAAATTTTTCTTAAGAACCAATCAAAATAATGTGAAATCTCAGTCAGCAAATTTTCGGTTTTGGTTTTTAACTTCTAAACAAAAGATTAGCAGGCTGGATGGTGAAGAAAAATAGGGGGGAAAGTGGGAACTGGGCTGGATGAATTGGCTTACAAAGGGTTGCATTTTCTAAAAGTCGGAAGGATTTGTGCCGAGCTCAGCTGCTCTAAGTGCTAGATATAAACCCAGCCATGCACCAGTCGCTCCTAGGATGAAGAGTCAATAATAGCTGCACTCCCAAGAAAGTGGCTTTTTAGATTTTATTTCTCCTCAATGGCATCACTGGGGTTTGCATCGCCTGATGTGAGAGCTCAGCGCATCATTCCCATGGTAGAACACTTCCTATACCATTCTGTATAACATACAGAATAAATGATATTTTCCTAGGGTTGCTGACCCCCCATAAGGTTGATGTCACACCATTCATTTGTTCGTTCATCCATCTGTCTGTCCATCCATCTATCCATCCATCCTCTATCTAGGGTTACCATATGTCCCGGAAAACTGGGACTGTCCCAGATTGTGGGGATTGCATTCACATACTGGTAAGTTTGATAGGGTGTCCATCCCGGTTTCATAGAAGAGAATTGTGGCAACCATTCATCCACCCACCCATCCATCTATCCATCTGTCTGCCTGTCCGTCTCTCTATCTATCATACTGGTATAGGATACCCAACAAATCAGGAACCAACCAGTGGCCAGTGACACTCATACAGCTGAACTGGAATACTAATACTACTATGAGCTCAGATAAAAGGAAATGAGAGTTGGCTCGTACTAAGAATCAGTTCATCGTCTGCTGTATTAACATCACGCCTCTGGCTCTCAGAATAAACACTGTTTAGTTTTGAGTTAAAGAAATCCACTTTTTGTTCCATAAGGCAGTTGCATTTTCATACTCTAGTTATTTGGCTCCCATGTTTGATAGAAAACAGCTATTTCTACATGGTTTGCGTCATTGCATTTTGCAGTCAATTACCAGTCCAATGATATATAATATGATGGCATTACAGTGGTACCTTGCATAACAAGTGCCCCACATAACAAGCAAAAATATATGCCTCACATAACAAGCATTGCTTCACTTAACAAGCACACTCGTTGGCAGTTGGGGCAGACGTGCTGGCCGGCAGCCCTTTTAAAAAGCGTCAGGGCTGCCTAGTGCGCCTACCCTTAGCGAAAGCAACACTTCCGCACTGTTCCTCCTGTGGCTGGGTGTCCGCTGGGCAGAGGGAGAGGAGAGGAGTGGAGAAGAGGGAAGCGGCTCAGGGTAGCCAGAAGGGAGCAGGGGAGAGAGAGGCTCAGGCTGGAGAGAAGGAGAAAGTGGGGAGACACTTTGAAGGTGTCTTGGATTGCAGCCTCCTAACCATGTCTACCCAGAAGTAAGTAAGAAGTATATATAAAATTGTATATATATTGTATATATAATACAATATAATGGCCTTATTAGTCTCTGTCATCCAGAGAGAACTTCAAAATTCCTTTCAAAAGCTGCCAAGATTTGCACAATTGTTGCCAGTAATGATGACACTCACTCCTGAGTGCTGCCACCCGCTCCCCACATACACCCCTAATGACACCTACTGGGCCCTGATCCACAGTTTGATAAACACTGGAGTAGAGAATACTGCTCTTGATGGTCGAAGGGCCTCATAGAAGGCAGTTTCATGAGTACGTGTAGAAAGCAATAAGATAAGATAGATACACATACAACAAGTCAAGAAATTGTATGGCTATTAGCATATTACGGTGCTGGGTGATGACATAAGGCAGATGCTTTGGCTTTGATCACTGATATTTTTATATTCTTCAATGCGATGGTTACTCATTTATCCTCCAGCCAAGAAATTTGAGCTGGTCCTGATACCAGCTTTTAAGCAGCATGAAAACTGTTGTCAGCCTCTCTCCTACCCTCTGATCCCAATTAGAAATAGCACATTTATGAGTCAAGAAGCGATGCGTGATCTCCAGAAGGCAACCGAGGAAACACTTGGATCTATGTAAGACAACCACTCGACTCCGATGGGATGGTTATGGAATCAGAATAGAACTGGATGTTAAGAGGAAGCGACGTTTTGTTTTTTCATGACAAACAACGGGTTCTGTTTGTCTACTCTTGTGTAGACAAATTGTGTAAATATGGAAATCAAGTTGCCTGGGATTCTCCTTTAGAGATTTTCAGCTTGAAACTGCCTTCCCTCAAATCAGTGGTGTAGCTAAAGGAGGTGCAAAGGGTATCAATTGCATTGGGTGACAACTTTTGTAGTGTGGGGCCAACAAGCTGAGCTTAATACTATTAAGTATGGATTATTAACATGTTCTGTATCACTAGAAAGATAATTTAATGCAACGAAACAAGCCACATTGGACTATTTGTCTCCTATCAAAAATTGGCTGCAATACTAACCTCCAGTTAGGCCAGTAGAAGTATAAGCACAAGGTCTGGGGTGTTGTAAAAGTGCGATAAGTAGCACTTCTATGTCAATTTTTTTTTTTGGGGGGGGGGGGTTTAGGCCAGTGCACAGATATGTGCCCACACCACCATGGGAAGGGAGAGCAATTGCATTGTGCTCGCCTAAATTGGTTAGGATTGTGTCCTGAGAAGTAAACATTTTTGGGTAATGTCCTATGTCTGCAATCCTATCCATACTTACCTAGGAGAAAGCCAGTGGTGGGCATCAGGGGGTTCTCACGGGTTCTATAGAACCCTTTGCTAATGAGAACCTGGTTCTGAACCGGTTACTAATGGGACATAGAACCTGTTGTTAATGTAGGTTATTAGTACATAGAACCTGTTGTTAATTTATTTGAATCCCACCAATGGATTGCACCCATTATGGCCAACCAGAAAATGAAAACACAAATGCCTTGTGGAACAAAAAACTCAAAACTGACCCATGAGATTGATGGTTCTGAGAGTCAACGGGATGTTATGGTACAGCCTGGAACTAGTAAGGTGTTCGTAGAAATCCGATCCCATTTCCATGTATCATAATACAGTTGCCCCAGTTAAATAGGTAAAGAGGCACATTTCAAGAGGTGCTCCTCTTCTAGCACTGGGAGAAGACCCTTCCCTTTTCACACCCCAGTACAGTGTCTCTAAGACAGTGTTTCTCAAAGTGGGGGTCAGGACCCCTTTAGGGGTCGCCTAGAGCTTTCCTGGGGGTCGCCTGAAGACCACTGGTGCAGGGGGCCAGGTCAGGCTTGTCAGACCTCCAGCTGTAGCTGTGCGCACACTGGGGCTGACTGACATCCTCAGGGCCCAATCCTATGCATGCCTACTCTGAAATAAATCCCATTATAGACATTATTTCAGGCCTACTCTGAAATAAATCCCATTATAGACATTATTTCAGGCCTACTCTGAAATAAATCCCATTATAGACATTATTTCAGGCCTACTCTGAAATAAATCCCATTGTGTTCAATGTGTGCATAGAACACACGTTTCATTTGTAAGAATGAAAACACATCCTGCATATCGGATATTTACATTACGATTCATAACAGTAGCAAAATTATAAAGTAGCAACGAAAATAATTTTATGGTTGGGGGTCCCCACAACATGAGGAACTTATAAAGTGGTCACGGCATTAGATTGAGAACCACTGCTCTAAGAGGCACACTTTTTGTATATTGTCTGGCGCAATTAAATTTGATGGGGGTCCTCTACAACATCTTCTTTGACCCCCAAGTAGCAGAGTGATACCTTAGCTATCCCACCGGCTGGGGAGAGACAGCAGAGCATGAAGATGGTGATTTGCTGGAGCGGGGAGGTGGCTTTGAAAACTTTTTGAAAACTTTTTGAGGAGCCAGGTTGTGACATCTCTTTTGGGTTTGGCATTGGGTCACGTGATCATTAACCATGCCACGTCCCCAAATAGGTTTTCCACCTGCATGAAAATAGTATAGCTATGATGAAACATTGGGAAGAACTAGAACTCAATAGGGGGGTGTCTTAGCTTTATATGTCCAGGTAGGGTTGGGAAAGATTTCAACTGGAAATCTTAGAGGAATGTCCTGCCAGTCGGTATCCACAAGGCTGACCTTGATGGATCGATGCTCAGAATCAGGGGGGAAAAAACCTTCCTACGCTGCTAAAGTCTAGGTTGACCCCGAAAGGTCACAGATTGCCTTTCCCACAAGGACCTGCCATTCCAGCTCTCGGTTTGGCAGCTCATCAGCTGCTTGTGGGAGACTCGGCAGTGACATCCTGTAACTTTTCACAAGTTGCTGCTCCGACTCCTTTCCCTCCAGTGATTTGGAGGAATCACAGCCTTCTGCTATCGCCTGATTCAACCAGCCTTTAAAGAGATCTCCTTGAAGACTGGAAAAAAAGAGGAAACCTGTGAAAATTGCCTGCTGGAGAATTGTCAGCTTGGATTCTTTCCCTTCACTGCTCAGAAAGGTCTTTGGTACAACTGGGAAAATAAAGTGGTAGGGAAAAAAATATCCATTAATTCTTACCCACTGATGCTCTGCATTCAGGGGTGTGGAATATACAAGTCCAATCTGATTTTGTATACATGGGTTTGACTCAACTCTGGAAATCACAATTTTAAAAACTGCTCTTTCTACTGTTTTTCCAGGACACAAGGCTAAAATCCAGGACATGTCCTGGGGGGGAAAAAAGAGGTTATATGGCCAACCTGTACGATAATCTATGCAGTACGTCGGTTCAACCGGTGGTGTAGCTAAGGGGGAAAGGGAGGTGAAAAGCCATCATGGCAAGAACCAAATCCCAGCCCCTTTTGACAACTCATGTTCTAGTCTTAAAGGGTGGCCATGAAGACCCATCCAGAACATCCTCAGGATCAGGGTGACCAGATGCCAAACCCAAAATTCCCGAACCCCAAGGCCAAAATTCCTACCCGCTGAAAAGAATTGCCAAAAATGTATTGTTTTTGTTTTTGTTTTTTTCCATAACTTTTGATAGGAAAGAAATATCTCAAAACTGATTTTTGCATTGGATTCTGCTCTTCAATATGAATCCAACGACATATGGCAAGATGGGGTACTGTGCACTATCACGAAGTTTCAAAATGAAGCCAAAATGTAGGACAATGATGCCAAAATGTAGGACACCCAGACAGGAGGCTAAAAATTCGGACAAATCCGAGTTTTTCTGGTCATCTGGTCATCAGGATGCTAATTGACTTGAGTAACATTATTCAAGTGTCTCAATTTCCCATCCTTGGGCAGACGATATATTTCCCCTGGTACCACTTTACTATCCTAAACCTCCCTCCTTTTGAGTAAGATTAGTGGCTTTCCTGCCTACGTGCCTTGCCTGCTTTGATGGGAGTGTAGCATGGGATCTTCCATCTTTGGAACACCCATCATGCATGTTTCCTCCATATAATTCTTCAACAAAAGGTTGCCTGGGTCCATGTTGTTTCCAACTCCGTGTTTCCAACCCCATGTTGTTTCCAACCCCGTAGATCAAGAGATCTACATAAAGTTTTTCTTATTACCAACTGATGTTCTTCATCAGAACACCTGCTGGATCAGGCCCAAAGCCCATCAAGTTCAGCTTCCTGTATCTCCCAGTGGCCAATCAGATGCCTCCAGGAGCACATAAGATACTGTATTCACTCAAATCTAATGCTCACCCTTTTCAGCTGCATTCAGTCTCTAAAATCAGGGTGTGCATTCGATTCAGTGGTTAATTAGATTTGAGTAAATCTAATTAATTATTTTATTTATAAATATCAGGTGTGCATTAGAATTGATGGCACGTTAGATTTGGGTCAATGCAGTAAATAAATAATGCAGAGTAAATTCTATTAACCCTCGCACCCCCCAAATGAAAACTGTGGCTTGGGTTTAACTTGGGATTAACTTTTAAAAAACAACTGACCGTCTTTTAAAACCTACTGAATATCTTGTCTCTCCCTCACCCTTCTGGAGTATTCTCCCTCTATTCATATGCACCAGTCGAGCATCCAGCCATGTTCCCATTAGTCAAAGTCAAGGCAGTGGCCCACAGTGGGGGGGGGGGGGGGGCAGAGCCACAGCTGTTGCTTGGGATGGCACCGAACCACTGTAAATAAATCCCTTTCTTGGAAAACTGCTTTGCAGAACCTCACAGCTTCATAAATTTCCCTTAATCAGCCAGAAGCTTGTTCAAAGTCAGCCAGGAAATGAGATCAACAAGGAGGGTGGGGGAGAGAAACAGAGAAAACAGGGGCAACATTTAGGGCTATCATAGAATCCCAGAGTCAGAAGGGACCCAGGAGGTCATCTAGTCCAACCCCCTGCCTGTAGCACGAAATCCTCCTAGAGCATCTCCAACAGGTGGTTGTCGGAGCACAAAACATCATCCCACCAAACAAAGTGATGTTAGCAATTGAGTAGAAGTCAGTGGGTGGAAAATGAGGGCACCATTTGTTGCTCCTCTTCAAGCCCTTTGCCCACGGTGTCCTCTTTTTCTATGACATATCCTCTTTTTGAGCATTGTGTCCCATCATACTAGCCCAAACAACAATGATATTGCAAACTGCCAAAATATAAGGGACAACTTGGCACTTTATGGGCTGTGGGTGGCGCAAGTGGTTAAGTTGCGGTGTCTGTTAACCAGCAGGCCAGGGTTCGAGACCTGGGTCGGCCCCACAAGACAGGGTGAGCTCCTGTCCTTAGCCCAGCTCTGCGACGCAGCTGGATCCAATCGTATTGGCTCTGCCTTTCCATTGGACTAATTCAGTGGTGTGGAGAGGGGGGATCTGCTGCTTGGGTAACAGCCTATCCTCCATAACAATCCAACCCAGGCTTTCGTGCTTCGCATGCAGCGTATGCAGCGCCGAGCACGTACCATAGTCTTTCAAGACTGACGGAGGCCTGCTTCATTGGCACTTTTAAGGATAGACATTTCCTGCTGACATTTGCCTTCTTCTGTGGAAGGCAACATCTTTTAAAGCTATCCACAACAACAACAACAACAACAACAAGAATTCCATGCTGAAACTGTCAAGAGCAGCCAAACCTTCCCTGATTCACGTTGATCTGAGCACACTCAAATAGTTCATTAAAGCCTGCTTAGGGCTGTCGTTTTAATTACCTGGCAGTAAAGATGAAGATGAACGTTTGTTCAAGGTAAGGGGAAAAAAATCTATAATGTAGATACAAAGCTGAGCTGGAGGCCAGTGACTAGCTGAGACATTTTATTGCTTTCCAAATGCGGGATTGCTCGGAAAGAAGAAAGTCAATTTGGCACGCTGCCGGTGCCGCAGATCATGGCAGGAAGCACCTTGCTCCTCCACATTCAAATCTTGCCAAGTGGCTTTTTGGCTGTGCTTGCAAGAATTCCCATTAGTGTTGGCAGAGGCATTGGGGTAAGAGAAAAACCTGACGATGTGTAGTAATAAACATCTCCTCCATCAATGGCATCACGAGTGGGGTGCAGGTAACACCTAGTGATGTGCACGAGGAGGGGGTGATACCCCTATAGGCCAAAATTTTTAAAATCATATTCTTGAATAATACCATCATGTTATATATCATTCAATGCGTAATATCATGCATAATGCAATAAAAGAAACCTACTTGGCATATACTTATTCTATCCAAAGCTAAAGTCAAAAAACCCATGAGGTCAGTGCAATGTTGCGTCACCATCCCCTCCGCCCAGGATGCTGTTCCACTCACAGCATCGAAGGAAGTCCATCATGGGCATGGCATGTTAGATTCCTGCAAAGGGTGATCCCAACCCTAGGGACACCACTACCTCTCATCATTCTCCCAGTTTCTAATGGGAGCATTGCAGTTTCTGCATTGATAAGGTCTCCTGCTGTTTGGCATCTTTGCAGCTATCAAAGTGAATTCTTGTGAAAACTGGTTTCATCTGAAGAGCTGGGATGCTCTGAGTTTTGCACATGACTTGCCTTGCTTAATAATTCTTGCTTAATAATTCTTGCTTAATAATTCTTAATAATTAATATTCTGTAAACGTATATTTGGTCGAGATATTACGGTAATTACAGTATAATACGGTATATTAATATACCATAAACGTATATATGGTTGCTGGTATATTTTTCTGTCCTGCTTCAGACCAGGTCTGATCCAAGATCAGTGCCCAGATCTGGGTGGTTGAACACCCCTTAGGGTCCAAGGCAGTGCCAAATGTTGTCCCCCACCTTACCTGGTGCTATCCTAACCTCTGCTCCTCTGGACCACAGTTCTTTTGAGGAGCCTTCCATGCCTGCATCCTCACCATAGGATGCAGCAGATGCCCCTTTGGCACAGTGGCATCAGTGTTGGAAATTTAGATCAATTGGACCCTTAATCAGTTGTGTGCATGTCACAAAGTTGGCCACAGGTTTTTTTGGATTGGTTACTGATGTGTTGAATGACCTAGACGGTTATATATTAAAATAAATAAAGTTATGTATTAAAATAAATAAATAAAAATTAAAATAATTTTTAATTATTAAAATTATTTAATAAAATAATATTTTATTAAATATATATAATAAATATATTAAAATAAATAAAATTAATAAAATAAACTATTTATTTTAATAAATATATTAAAAGAAATAAAATAAAATAAATATTTTAATAATTATTAAAATAAATATTTTAATAAATAAATAAATATTTAAATAAATAAATAAAGACAGGTTAGGGGACTAGACACCCTAGTGATACCTCTGGAAATGAGAAAACCCCCCTGCCAGTCTACGACCTAGGTCCCATGATGTGTGGTACTAGTTGGCATCATGCTACAGTTGGCATCATGGATGGTCCTCCCCCAGGGTGACCAGATGCCAAAACCTCAAAAGAAAGACGAGCCCTACAATCCAGTGTAACTACGGGGGCATGTAAGAGACATTACGTGCGCACATAGTTACTGCACCACTTAGTAAAAACCTATGGCAAATTCATATTGCAATCCAGAGTAAATTGTTCTTACACCAGAGCAAGGACTCCCTGTAGATACTCTGGTTCTTGGATTCCTCTCAGCCTGGCCTTTCAGGTGGACAATGGCACATTTGCCTACTCACGAGTAAAGCTGCAATATTGGGCACTTTCACTTTCCCATAGAGCTCAATGCATATTTTTTATTTATTTGTTGGGCCACAACATTTGATAGGAAGGAGATATTTCAAAACCCATTTTTGCAGTGGATTCTGCTCTTCAATACGAATCCAGTGACTTATGTTGGGGTCCTGCACACCATTGCAAAGTTCCAAAATAAAGCCAAAATGAAGGACAATGAAGCCCTTTTGGAGGACACCCGGACAGGAGGCTAAAAAAGAGGACAAATCTGGAAATTTCCGGTCATATGGTCACCTGGTCCTACTCTGATGTTATCAGTTTTTGTTTGTTTCTAGGTAGGTAACAACATAGGGCAAAATCCAGAGTAACTTTGGGGAGTGCTTGCTCTGGTGTAAGAACAACTTACTCTGGATTCCAATATGAATTTCCCATAGGTTTTCACTAGGTGGTGTAGTAACCACAGGTGCACTCTGGATTAGTGTCTTAATAGGTAATGTACCTTCTGCTTGAAGAGCCATCTGTGCATGCACAGAGAAATCTGGCCATACTTCCCAGATGGCACTTGGATGTATGATGTATCTGCTATTTTCTATTGACCTATGGCCATGTCTGCTAGGTCTTTAGGCTACAATCCTATTCACACTTTCCTGGGAGTAAGACCCATTGACTAGAATGGGATTTACTTCTGAGTAGACACACATAGGATTGGGCACTCAGTCCCAGGGGCATAAGAACTACCAGTTGGATGTTGAATTTGGGTTCTGCAACAACCACCCTCCTATTTTGCAAGAGATCCTCAGAGTCTTCAGCGACGCAGGAGCAATGAAATCTTTCTTCAAAATACAATCAGTCTCTGTGTTCTTCCCCTTTTCATTTTTTTCCTTCCTTCAATTTATGAACCCTCTTAATGAAGTGGAATATCTTTGCATATTTAACCACTTCAAAGGACTTGCCCAAACTTCAAAGGATCACTCTTGAAGTTTTTAAGGTGTGAGATATCTCCGAAGGATTTGTTGTCTAAGTTATCTGGGTAGGTACACACACACAGAAAATGAGAGAGCAAGAGAGCGAGAGAGAGAGAGAGACCCACAACTTTACCCTACAAGCCAGAGTAACTACGGGAGCACGTAACAGACATTAAGTGTACCCGTAGTTACTGCATCACCTAGTGAAAACCTATGGGAAATTCATATTGCAATCCAGAGTAAATTGTTCTTACACCGGAGCAAGGACTCCCCGTAGATACTCTGGATTGCACCCTAAATTTCTCTTTTTTATTTTAAATGAGTCCCCTTGTCCAAAACCCGTGTCTCAATGAGACGCAACTACATATTTCACATGGATAAACCTGTAGATTATAATTATAAAATTCAATATACTGTAGCAGAACTTTTCTTTCCTTCCCTCCTATTTTCTTAATAACTTAGCAACCGAGTTCCAGCTCTATCAACGGAGAAAGAATAAGAATCTATCATTCCCATCGGCCGTTTAAACGTTCATTTCCATTTGGGTCCTCGACTTTAAAACAGCATTGAGTGGATAATTATAGGTGTAATTCATCATCACCTGTTCACAGTCAATAGTGTACAAAGGCTTGATCATTTTCCTGGGCGCCCTGTCAATTCCCCGTTTGATCCGCGTAAGCCTGGGAGATGTCAATTTATTCAAGGCCACCCCATGGAACCGGCTTCAGAGTTTTAGAAACCACCTGGGATCTTTAGTGCTACCTCTGATGTTGGCATTGAACAGGGTCAGCTTCCCTGAAGGTGACGTATATATGATCAATGGTCAGGATTACTCAGGGAAAAGATTGCCCCTTGTGCAAGAAAGGGGTCTTCCCCTGGAGTCCGACCTGGGGATTCCAGGACCCCTCCTGCCTCCCCAAACGTGCTCCACCACTGAACTAGGATCTTATACCTCATTCACAGGTAACCATTTATTGGACAGGTTAGGGAACAGAGCGCCAAAAGTGAAAACGGTTGAAAGATGGAACCCATTCTCAGCTTGCAAACGGCCCCCCAAAATACATAAATATCACTTTCAAAAATCTAAATAACACATATTTATTATCGCATAGCCAAATACATAAATGACGGTAAAAGGAACAAAGGGATGTGTGGACTTATGTATTTGACTGAAGAAAATCCTAAGGAAATGCCAAAAACAGTTTGATCACCTTGTCACATACACATCAACATCAGGGAAGACAATTTTAGCCTTTAGTTCAGCAGAGAGAGGTTGAAAGAGTGGAGCATTTGTTGGATGAATGAGTTCATGGTATAATCAAAAGGTGTTGAAAGAGTGGAACGGTCAGAAAACAAACTGCCAGAAAATGGAGGACACCTGTGATTCTATCACTAGGGTACGGTGGGGGCTCGGCTGCCCCTGGTATCAGGCTGGAGGTGCATATCACTACACCACCTCTAAGATGATCTTTGGGACACTCCCAGCCGCTATGCTCTCTTGCTTAGATTCTCACATCTCGCCAGCAAGAGAATGTGGCAGCTGGGTCTTGACCAACCCAAAGATCACCCATGGTGGCCAGTTGTTCCCATTTTAATCAATGGTCACTCAATGGTACCCAGAAGGTCAGGGACATTGTGATTACACCATTGCATCACACTTGAACTTCCCAATTTCCAACCACTGCCAAGGTTTCATCCATGGTAGGGACACCAGGGATGGTGTCACCAGGAATGGTGTGTGGTGGGTGCATTGTAGGGTAGACTGTCCTCTATAAGCAGATCCCCCCAGGGATCACTGCCAAGATTTGATCCATGGTAGGGACACCAGGGATGGTGTCACCAGGAATAGTGTGGGGTGGGTGCATTGTAGGGTAGACTGTCCTCTACAAGCAGATCCCCCCAGAGATCACTGCCAAGGTTTGATCCATGGTAGGGACACCAGGGATGGTGTCACCAGGAATGGTGTGTGGTGGGTGCATTTTAGGGTAGACTGTCCTCTACAAGCAGATCCCCCCAGGGATCACTGCCAAGGTTCGATCCATGGTAGGGACACCCCTGTTCACTAGGAATGGTGGTGGGTAGGGTGCATTTTAGGGTAGACTGTCCTCTACAAGCAGATCCCGCTAGGGTTAAGCATCGGGTCGAGGCCCTTTTGCAAACTTTTGTCAGCTTCTGGCTTCCCGAGAAGTCTCAGCTAAGACAACGGAGATGGATCCCAAGGAAGTCTGTCAGAAGCAATTGTAATCAGGCGGCCTTTTCATCATCCTCAGTTTGGTGGCTCTCTCCTCTCCTGCCTTTATTCAAGTGTGTGGTCCCATAAATATTAATGCGATCAGATCCCGGCTGTAAATAATGAATGTCATTCCGAGGTAGATCAGAAGCTGTTCGCAAAACTCCTTTTAATTGTCCTGCATAGAGAACATGGATTTCTCTCTCTGCCTCCCCCGCCCCACTCTGAGTTATTTAGAACCCTCACTATATAAAATGTATTATTCAGAACACAATCTGTCCTATTGATGTACAGGCTGAAGGTACATTTCAGTCCTCTGAGCTCATTTTTTTCACTTAGATATTTTTTCTGCCCTAACAGCCAATTATTCTAATCTCCTCCTTCTACCACCAACTCCATTCAGTGCTTTTGTAATTCTTCCAATCGTCACTCGTATAATCGAGACTAAAGTTCTGCAAAGGAAACATATATAAAAAGGTATATTGACTTGTGTGACCTCCTTGTTAGTGGTTGATCAAACCTAGGGATTAGTGTGTTTTCAAGATCAGCTACTCTCCTCACCTGGAATCTAATGTGCACCCTATACCTATACTCAAAATAACACATTTACTTGAATCCTAACATCAAATCTAATGCACACCCTATACCTATAATCAAAATAACACATTTACTTGAATCCTAACATCAAATCTAATGCATACCCTATACCTATAATCAAAATAACACATTTACTTGAATCCTAACATCGAATCTAATGCACACCCTATACCTATAATCAAAATAACACTTTTACTTGAATCCTAACATCGAATCTAATGCACACCCTATACCTATAATCAAAATAACACATTTACTTGAATCCTAACATCGAATCTAATGCACACCCTATACCTATAATCAAAATAACACATTTACTTGAATCCTAACATTGAATCTAATGTGCACCCTATACTTATAATAAAAATAACACATGCACTTGAATCCTAACATCAAATCTAATGTGCACCCTATATCTATAATCAAAATAACACATGCACTGGAATCCTAACATTGAATCTAATGCACACCTTATACCTATAATCAAAATAACACATGCTCTTGAATCCTGACATCAAATTTAATGCGACCCTATACTTATAATCAAAATAACACATGCACTTGAATCCTAACATCAAATCTAATGTGCACCTTGATTTTGGAGACATCGGGCACAATCCAGAGTAACTACGGGAAGTCCTTGCTCCGGTGTAAGAACAATTTGCTCTGGATTGCAATATGAATTTCCCATAGGTTTTCACTAAGTGGTGCAGTAACTATGGGTACACGTAATGTCTCTTACGTGCTCCCATAGTTACTCTGGATTGTAGGGTAAGGCTGAAATCCTAAAGACACTTTCCTGAAAGTAAGACCCACTGAACACAATGGAGCTTACTTTTGAGTAGACATGGTTAGGATTGTGCTCTATATTCAACTGAAAAGGGTGAGCATTAGATTCGGGTAAATACGCCTACTGGTTCGATTGCTACTCAGCCCTAAATCTTTGACCACTAACCCACACTGTCCCAGATGTCACGCTACATGACATACATCATGTACCAGGCAGCCTACACTTCCTCTTCCGGAGTACCATGAATGAGTACCATGAACACCATGTACCAGGAGTACCAAAGAGTACCATGGTAAAGGTACTTTTTCATAGGTATCAAATAGAGCAGGGGCCAACTTTCTGGCCCAAGTGGCATTGTGTACAAATGATTGAGAGCTCAATTCTCTGCATGTCTACTCAAAAACCCCATTATAGTCAATGGGACTTATTCCCAAGAAAGAATGGATAGGATTGCAGCCTGAGATGTTCAAAATTATGCAGGGGATGGATAGAGTGAATAGAGGGATATTCCTTTTTAAACCCACCACTCATTTCCAAATCGGAGTCCTTCTTTGGCTCATATCCTAAAATCAAATTAAGCCCTTTGCTCCGGAGCAGTTAAGGTGACTTTCCATAAGATAACACTAGAGGGTGACGTAACTGTGTAGACCCACAACTGCTCTGGATTTTGCCCTTTGTCGACGTCAGATGCACCTTCTTCCAAGTCACACCTTCCTCATCCCATCCTACAAACTTCATCAACGCAAATTGCTTCACATCGAGACATCCAGATGAAATTAGATGCAAGCTGGAGACCTGGGTGGTGTTTGGTTTATCATCTTTGACATGATCTCTCTTTCCTTCTATCTCCATTAGTGCCTCCAAACTGTCATTTGTATTTTTTTTACAGGAAGTTAAGTTGTTCTGTGGTCAAACCGCAGATCATAATTCACCCACTGTTGGAGTAACTTTCTCTTCTCCGAGTAGCAGATTCATAAATCACTCGCTTACCAGAGGATAATAAATCACACAGATTCCTACCAGGCAGTGGTGCCATTATTGAATTTTAGTCTACCCTTCCTTACACAAAAATAAAGATTAATGTACTTGGTAATGATAAACAACCGGGTCCGCCACCCTTAATTAAAGGCTGAAAAACATTGTCAGTTTGTGGGGGAATCCGAACAAGACCCTCTTTTCAAATCTCATCTGGGCTATGAGTTTATCACCAGTCAGTGCGGAGCTGATCTGGATTTAGCCAAAAACTGCCTTTGCAGGCACTAAACTGAAAACCTTGGAGAATCAACAGAGGCGGCAGGCTCTAAATGGGGGGGGGGCGGGGGGGCCCTCAGTTCCTCCAGTTAACACAAAACAAGAAGATTAATAGCCTATCGGGAAAGGTGGTTGTAAACTTCTGCAAAGCCAGAGAACTATAAAAAGTAGATTTGCACAAAGGCTCGATCTGAGATCTTTGCAAGGGGGGGGGGCAGTGGTGGGATTCAAATAAATTAACAACAGGTTCTATGTCCTAATAACCTAAATTAACAACAGGTTCTATGCAGGGGTGGGCCGATCCATTCCCAACAACCGGTTCGCCGGAAGTGGGAGGGACCAGGCCGGATCAGGGGGCGGGGCCGGGGGTGGGCACCAACCCCAGCGCACTGTGCATGCACCAACCCCCGACGCACACAGTGCGTCTCCTCCAGGAGACACACTGCGCAAGCGCCAGGGTTGGCACATGTGCAGTGCGTCTCCTCCAGCTGGAGGATGCGTCTTCCCCACCAGGAGGAGACACAATGTACATGCGCTGAGGTCAGTGCATGCGCAGTGTGTCTCCTCCTCCCAGCGTCCGAACCAGCGTCCGAACCAGCTACTGGTTTGGTAGCGGCGGGGTTATGGGAACAACCGGTTCGGCCAAACCGGTCCAAACCGGCTTGGGCCCATGCCTGGTTCTATGTCCCATTAGTGGCCGGTTCTCAGAACCAGGTGCTCAATAGCAAAGGGTTCTCTCCCCACTGGGGAGAGGCTGTTTAACCTCCTTGCACATTCAATAGGGCTGGGCCACTGTCAGTACAACCCATCCAAATGCTCATTACTCACTATACGGCAGTGGTCAGGGAACAGGGGTAAATTACCCCAAATGCGGTAAAAATGAAATTCATGGGGGTAATGGACAGGGCACTGGGGGGCAGTTTGAGCCAGCCATGGCTTTGCGCGGCTAAGTCCGAGCACTGTAGGAACACATCCTACATTGTGTCCTACTTTTTTTAATATGAAGTCTGGATTTTTTGAATGCATTCAATAAAATTTTGAATTCAAATAATTAATAATATATAATTTCCTTCCTTTCAAATCAAGGGGATAACGTCGATGTATCTAAATATATTTTGGAGTAAAAGGTAAAAAGGTTCCCTGACTCCTGCTATAAGGGTAGCGAGTTTGCTGGAAAGGGATAGAGAAAACATGTAGTTCTCTTTATATGCATATTTATTATTTATTTATTTGAATTTATTTAATTATTTAATTTATTATTTCTTTATTTGTACCCTGACTTTCCCATGCCTAAGCAAACACCTAAGGTAGCCTACAAAGTTTTAAATTCCCTTACCCATGAGGGATCGGGAGGGTGCAGCGGTTTGGAAGTTGTACCAAGGCACAAAAGATCCAGATTCAAAATCCACCCACCCAGCCAACCATGAAGCTTCCTGGGTGACTGTGGGTCAGTTGCTCACGTTCAGCCGTGCCTACCTCACAGGGATGTTGCGAGGACAAATGGATAGAAGGTTTGTAAGCTGCTTTAGGCATTTGCTGTAGCTTGGGAAAAGAATGAATGAATGAATGAATGAATGAATGAATGAATGAATGAATGAATGAATGAATGCAATCCTGGTTAGGCACAAGTCCTGTGCTGGTTATGGGGTGTTGCAAAAGCCATGTCACTTCATGGGGGGGAGGTGGTAGAACAGTGCATAGGCATGCACTGGCCTCCACACACAACTGTGGGAATGTGGATATGGCTGAAACTGTGCAATGAATGAATGAATGAATGAATGAATGAATGAATATGCCTCTGTCTGATACAAGCAGCTTCCCCATCTATCTACTTACACAGCTCCTAGGAATGATGGCATGTGAATCTCTCTCTCTCTCTCTCTCTCTCTCTCTCTCTCTCTCTCTCTCCCCAGCCACATGCCTTGCTTTTTAGTGCTTCCAAGAGGTTGTTACACAATCTATCCTATTTATGTCAATGATGCCTTTTCCCCAATTTATATAAACAACCAGCCGTTATATAAAAAGGGAGTTGTATAGTGCCACCCTGACTTTCATGTGATAAACATGAGCCTGAAACCTTCTTCAAAAATCCTGAAATGTTGTTACCTTGCCCAAATTAAGTTGTTTGGTTTGGCTGGCCATGTGGATGCTCCTGTACATCATGGGGGTGACATACTGATCTCCCGTACCAGGTGATGTAAACCCTAGAGATACCTCTTTAGTTCACACACTAGCCTTGGCCACTCCTGGTTACCGGTTTGCTTTCTGATGCAAACCTCCAAAACCTGGTCTCATCCCATATATGACTCTTGCTTGTTGGATCAGCAACAGGGAGGTTCACCAGTGCCCCATCAATGTGCATACCTTGCCCCACCAATGTGCGTTTAGTATGGAAAGTGCACCACCAATGTGCAACCTTGCTTCCCCCTTACTTCTCCTCCCAGGGCCCAATGGAAGGTGTGGTACCGCAGATATAACTGATCCCAGTATGAAAAGGGGGGGGGTCTAGCCAAAGGAAGGCCCATAGGTTTCCAGAAATCTTATAGATATTTCCCAATCCCACTCAGACCCAAATCATTCACATGATGCTGGAACCACTACTCCAGATGTGTGGTGCTGGTGGCTACTGCTACAAGCCATATGTGCTAGGCTGAGGAATGTATATACAATGCAATCACATATAATTTATTATATACAATGTATTAATTCCAAGAAGACTACATGCTTCCTGCTCACAAGGAAAAGGAGGACAATGAAGATTTTTCCCCCCTGGGACACAAGGGATAGAAAAGGACATGTTCTGGAAAAAAAGGATATATGATCACCCTGGCTTACTGTGAAGGCGTGTATAGGAGCTCAGGGACATAACTGCGGGACTACAGAAGTCAATTTTGATACACTTTCCATACTAAATGCATCTAATCCCCCCTCCATAATTCTGTCCCACAAAACTGGGACAGGATCCCCTGTCAAAAATACCAGTATGTGAATGCAATCCCCCCAAACCAGGACAGTCCTGATTTTCCAGGACATATGGCAACCCTACTTGGGCTCCACCATGGGAATATACCTGTACTCCAAGGACATTTCCTGCTGTTGCCACCCTCATCCTACTCTTTCCCCTCTCCTTTTGGGAAGGAGCCCCAAAGAAACTGTGTAGCCTCTTGGAGGACCCTACCTCCTCTTCCTCCCTTCTCGTGGGCCATCATAAGAAACTAACCAGTGAAAACTTACCAGTGAAAAAATTAATAAAAATACAACATGCTCAAGAACAGCTCTTCTGAAGTCACCCCAAAATTTCCTCCCCAGTTGGCTTTGACCCTATTCCAGTCCAACAGAGACCTAGAAGGTGCTGCTTTCCCCACGAACATAGACGTTTAATGGCATTATACATTTTTATCCAAGTGGGTTTTAAGTGCAGCTTCTCTTGAATCTTTTAAATTGCTTTCAAATTTATTCCGATACCCATAGCCTTAAATTGAATTTTATTCCGGCATTGTTTGGGGACTTCTAGTAAAGCTGCATTTTGATAATAGAAGGACCGATTCTAAATATTAAAAATAAACAAATAAAATAAGGGTTGATTTTTTTTTCCGTGTTCAAACAGTTCCTTGTAGATCATAGCAATGAGGTGGTGATATAAACGGAAAGTCCAGTGGATAAGTAGAAGGAGTCAGAGGCAAAAATACGGGATGGTGCACCTAGCTTGGTAATACCACTTTATCAGAGGTGTAACGAGAGTATAGCGTGGGATGCGATCTGCCATGGGCGCCAGTGCACCAGGGGCACACCTTTTACACTCTTCTGGAGTTCTACACACATGTGTAGAACACATATGTGTGTGTGTGTGTTTGTATATATATATACATACATATAGTATGTATACTATACTATATATACATATATACATATAGTATGTATATATACATACTATACTATATATACATATATACATATGTATATGTGTATATATGTATGTGTGTGTGTGTATATATATATGTATGTATGTATGTATGTGTGTGTGTGTGTGTGTGTGTGTGTGTGTGTGTGTGTGTGTATACTTATATATATATAAGTATAAATATATTAGTCTAAAAACTGTGGGTAGCGCCGTGCCTGTTAACCAGCAGGCCAGGGTTCGATTCCCGGGTCAGCCCCACAAGACAGGGTGAGCTCCTGTCCTTAGCCCAGCTCTGCGACACAGCTGGATCCAATCGTATTGGCTCTGCCTTTCCATTGGACTAATTCAGTGGTGTGGAGAGGGGGGATTTCCTGCTTGGGTAACAGCCTCTCCTCCATAACAATCTAACCCAGGCTTTCGTGCTTCGCATGCAGTGTATGCAGCACCAAGCACGATACCATCGTCTTTCAAGACTGACAGAGGCCTGCTTTTATATTAGCCTAGTCCTTTGCAGAGATCTCTCCTGCTGCAAGCAGGAGGTTGGACTAGATGACCTCCTAGGCTCCCTTCTATCTGTTTTGAAAGGGGCAAAATTTCAGTCCTTGCCACGGGCGAAATTTTGCCGAGGTACCCCTCTGCACTTTGTCCTGTGCAGTTTGGAGCTCTTCCTTGGACTGGATGGCCAACCTACCAGGCATGTTGTAGTACAGTGGTTCTCAAATGGGGGATTGGGACCCCCTGGGTGCCACCATACTGGAATGAGGCACTGAAGTTGCAACCCGTATTTTCCCGGGGGTAAGTCCAAACACAAAGGGGCTAATAGCTATGGCATATTATAAAAAGCCCTGAAGATGGGGGGGGGGGGGTTTGAAACTTTTCTCCTGGATAGTTAAGGGTCCAAGAATCACTGCATTGTCCAACATTTTATTTTTTCATTATCAAAATGGAAAGTCGGCATCATTTGTGACCTTGTCACTAAGTGCCGAGACAAATACGCATGCCTGACTTCTCTAAGCAGTTTCCCAAAGCGCGCATGATGTACTGTGTGCTCCCTGCTACTAAAAAAGGGCTCCACATTTATTTAAGAGTTATGAGTTTATTTAAGAGTTATTTAAGTGGTGAGGGTGGAGGTGGCAGATGAAGTTGATTGTCCACCCACCCCAGACTCCCTACTTCCTCCCAGCTTTAAGTCGGGTCAATCATCTTCAGTGGGGGGAAAAAACTTATGGATAGTAAGAGAAATTGGTGATCGTTTGACATGACGCCATAGGTCAGGACCAAAAAAGGGGATAAGATCCCTGTCGTCCCCCCCAGTGCTAAAGGTAAGAGTGCTGAAGTGATGAGGTATACTCATCATATACCTTTATATCATGTGGTTAATTTAAATGGTGGCTGTGGGTGGCGCAAGTGGCTAAGACACTTGCCTGTTAGCCAGCAGGCCAGGGTTCAATTCCTGGGTCGGCCCCACAAGATAGGGTGAGCTCCTGTCCTTAGCCCAGCTCTGCGACGCAGCTGGATCCAATTGTATAGGCTCTGCCTTTCCCTTGGAGTAATTCAGTGGCGTGGAGAGGGGGGATTTGCTGCTTGGGTGAAAGCCTATCCGCCATAACAATCCAACCCAGGCTTTCGTGCTTCGCATGCAGCGCTGAGCACAATACCATAGTCTTTCAAGACTGAAGGAGGCCTGCTTTTTAATTTAAATGCTGTGGCTGAAATCCTAAAGACACTTTCCTGGGAGTAAGACCCATTGAACACAATGGGGCTTATTTTGAGTAGACATGCTTATGATTGCACCATATAGCTGCATAGACACTTTCCCAGGAATAAAACCCATTTAACACAATGGGCCTTAACTTTGAGTAGACATTGTTAGGATTGCACTTTATATTGCTAATTATTAAATTTAAAACGATTATATATAATTTATGAATTGCAAGAAAGCTACATGCTTCCTGCGCACAAGGACGAATGAGGACAATGAAGATTTTTTATCATGACACAAGGCTAAAAAAGAGGACATTGTCCTGGAAAAAGAGGACATATGTTCACCCTGCATGAGCTCAGTTCTTCAACTCCTTGGATTGTTGTTCTCCTGTTGAACAGAGAGTGTGTTTGATCTCTCCCCAAAGTGCCTTGTGACCAGGGTGACAATATGACCAGAAATTTCTGGATTTGTCCTCTTTTTTAGCCTCCTGTTCGGGTGTCCTCCAAAAGGACTTCATTGTCCTCCATTTTGGCTTCATTTTGGAACTTTGCAATGGACTCCATCATGTCATATGTCGTTGAATTCGTATTGAAGAGCAGAATCCAATGCAAAAATTGGTTTTGAAATATCTCCTTCCTATCAAAAGCTATTGCCAAAAAACTAAAAATAAAAAAATGCATTGAGCTCTATGGGAAAGTGAAAGTGCCCAATATCATGGCTTTACTTGTGAGTAGACAAATGTGTCATTGGCCGCTGGAAAGGCCATGCTGGGAAGAATCCTAGACTTTGGGCGCAATCCAGAGTAACTATGGGGAGTCCTTGCTCCGGTGTAAGAACAATTTGCTCTGGATTGCAATATGAATTTCCTATAGGTTTTCATTACACCGTAGGTGGTGCAGTAACTTTGGGTGCACGTAATCTCTCTTACGTGCTCCCGTAGTTACTCTGGATTGTAGGGTATGTCCTCCTTTTGAGGTTTGGGCATCTAGTCACCCTGCGTGTGACAGAAGGATCAGTGATAAAGGTATTCTCATTGCAGAGTCAACCTAAACATTAACCACACGGCGCACTTTTGTGTATGTGCGTTGTATGTGTGTGTTTAATTTGGTAAACAGCGGTTCAATCCAGATGCAATTTACCAAATTAAACTCATATGCACAACAAACGGCTCAAACACATACATTTAAAGTTAGCTGTAGTGTGAATAATGTTGAATATAATTATTTTTTCACTGAGCGTGATTATTAAAACACTAGTAAAGTGAATTTCTTGGTGCAATTTTTTTGGGTCTTAATTACATATATTTTAAAGAATCCATTTCAAAATAAATCCATCGAGATTGTGCATTTTCACTGTCGACCACAGAGATCGAATCTCAAATTTCCCATTATTTTCAGAGTCCTTGAAATGGTTTCTGTGTCTTTCTTCCTACCTGGAAAAGTATTTTATTTCTGGTGTTCCCTCCTCCCGGCTCTGTTCACATTTTGCATTTCCAAATGTGCTAAACACATCTGAAAGGATGCCCCAGATAACGGCACAAGGCCATACAAACAGCCCATTTGAAAGGCTGCGAGAACATGTTCACGGCACAGAGGGAGACACATAAAACATTGCCTTGAAAGGCAGAACTTCCCTTTACTCTGAAGCAAGCCAAGGCTTCCCCCTGCTAAAGGTTCTCTTTTGCAAAGAACGTGCCATCGATTTTTGTCCCTCTCCTCTGAAATTTCAGGATGGAGAAAAATAAATCCCTCCTTTCTTGAGCAAAGGAGACGAATCGGGCGCAAACCTAACCGTGTCTACTCAGAGCAGGGTGACCATATGACCAGAAAAACCCAGATTTCTCTGGATTTTTCGCCTCCTGTCCTGGTGTCCTACATTTTGGCTTCATTTTGAAACTTTGCAATAATGCACAGTACCCCATCATGTCATATGTCATTGGATTCGTATTGAAGAGCGGAATCCAATGCAACAATCAGTTTGGAGATATCTCCTTCCTATCAAAGGTTATGGTCAAAAAACAAAAAAATACATTTTTGGCAATTTTTTAAAGCGGGTAGGAATTTTGGCCTGGGATTAGGAATTTTGGCTCTGGGATTCAGGAATAATCTGGTCACCTTGACTCAGAGGTAAGCTCATTGTGCTCAATGAATCCTACTCCCAGTAAAGTGGGTTTAGGATTGCAACTCAAATTCTAGATACCTAATAAAAAATGTATCCTCCTTCAAGGAAGGGTTGTATTCAGTTCCATAGAATAGAATCTAACGTGTCATTGAATCTAATGCGCACCCCTATTTTAAATGGCTTGAGATTTAAAAAAAATATTTTACTGCATACAGTGAATTATATTTTTCATAGAATCCCAGCATTGGAAGGGTCCAGGAGGTCATCTAGTCCAACCCCCTGCCTGTAGCAGGAAATCCTCCTACAGCATCTCCAACAGGTGCTGGTGGAGCCTCTGCTTGAAGATATCCAGTGGAGGATTTATATATATATATATATATATAATTATATATATATATATAATTTTATATGATTATAATGATGATGATAATGATAATGTTATGATTTTTATCTAATTGCACTATTTTATATAACAATGGGTTTATGGGCACAATCCTAACCAGCTCTACTCAGAAGTAAGCCCCATCATGTTCAAATCTGTTCCCAGGAAAGTGTGTTTAGGATTGCAGCCTATGTAACATTTTTTATTACAATATAGGTAACTATTAAAGGAAATACTTATAATCCAAATACCATATTTATTCAAATCGAACGCACCAACAAATCTAATGCACTCCCCAATTTTGGAGATTAAATTCAGCTGAAAAAGTGGAGCGTTAGATTCAAATATATATGGTATATTTACTTAAGAGGCCATGCCATATATCAAAAACTAGACACGATAGGGCAAAACTGATGACATTTTTGGAACTGGCACTCCATTTTTTAAAAAAAAGGATTTTCTGATCCTCAATTTCACAAGTCTGTGTAATCGATGGAGTGATCAAAATCCCGTAGTGACAAAAAGCCACCCAGGTAGGCAATTTAATCCTGTTTGAAAACCCATGCTGGTCCCCATTATTCTCCCGTTCGTCTTGAAGAGTTGGAGTTCCTTTTACCACCTGGGGTCATTGTCGCCGCAAACCATGCCGTTAAACGACGCGAAGTCACTGATCTTCTGCCCGTTCCCAGCAGAAATCTCCAAAATGTGGATCTCTTTTGCATCCCGAGGACATTTTGCTCAAAACTTCAAGGTTGATTTGAAATTGGGGCATGAATCGCCCGACTCTGTCCCTTTCAGATTATTCTGCTTGAGTTTTTTTGCAAAGTCAAACAGCAGTGACAAACAGGTAGGGTGAACTGGTACAAAAACAGCCCCTGCGTCTGGATGCATTTAATTGATCCTGACAGGGACTTGGAGCAGCTCCACTTATATTTGCAAGACAATAACCGAGCCCTCGTGCAAGGTGTGTTCCTAAAGGAGGCACCTCCTTTGAGAGATGTGGCCTGTATTTTGGAGTATAACTCGGAAGGAAGCATTCACCTTCTTTACAAATGAGACTTTTGCTTCCAGTTTATTGTGTGCCAAGCTCTCCACCTGTATTCTGTTTTTCAGAATCCTTACCACAAACCTATAAATCTACAGCTTACAATGAGTCCTCCTTATCTGCAGATTGGGAACCTGTGGAATTGACTCCATATGGAGGATCCTGACCCACGTTGGAATGGCCCCCCTCTCTCTCCTCCTACCTACCTACCAACCAATTCATCATCATCTTCTTCTTCCTACCTACCTATTGTCATCATCTACCTATTTAATTTCTTACCTACCTACCTACCTATCATACTGATATAGGACACCCAACGAATCAGGAACCAACAAAAACCAATGTCAGTGACACTCACTCAGCGGAATAGGAGTATTAATATTAATATGTCATCTATCATCATCATCTACCTACCTACCTATCATCATCATCAACATCATTCTCTATCTATCTATCTATCTATCTATCTATCTATCTATCTATCTATCTATCTATCTATCTATCTCTCTCTGTCTGTCTGTCTGTCTGTCTGTCTGTCTGTCTGTCTGTCTGTCATACTGGTACTTACCTACCTATCTATCATACTGGTAATGGACACCCAACAAATCAAGACCCAACAAAAACCAGTGATCAGTGACACTCACACAGCTGAATAGGAATATTAATACTAGTATATCATCTATCATCATCATATACCTACCTACCTATCATCATCATCATCAACATCATTCTCTACCTACCTATCATCTATCTATCATCATCTACCTACATACCTACCTATCTATCATACTGGTATAGGTCACCCAACAAATCAGGAACCAACAAAAACCAGTGGTCAGTGAACAGCTGAACAGGAATATTAATACTAGTATACCATCTATCATCAGCTACCTACCTACATATCATCATCATCAACATCATTTTCTACCTACCTATCTTCTATCTATCATAATCTACCTACTTACCTACCTACCTACCTATCATACTGGTATAGGACACCCAACAAATCAGGAACCAACAAAAACCAGTGGTCAGTGACACTCACACAGCTGAACAGGAATATTAATACTAGTATACCATCTATAATCTATCATCATCATCATCTGCCTACCCACCTATCTACATCATCATCATCATCTACCTACGTGCCCCAACTTTCTCTGCCAACACAAATGCCCAAGGCCGCTTACAACACTTTAGTTCTAACCCTTTTGCTATTCTTACAACAACCATGTGAAGTAGGTGAGACTGAGTGAGTGGCTGGCCCGAGGTCACCCAGGACACTTCGTGGCCAAGGAGGGATTTGAACCTGGATCTGCCAGGTCTCTATCCGACCCTCAAAACGAGACCATCCTGACTGTATTCTTCCAACTTTGGGCTTCCCTCTTTCAGACACTATCAACTCCAGATGTTTCGCTCTGGTCTATTTTGGTTCATCTCGATTCCCAAGCCATTCACTCATTTCTCTGCCGTTAACATTAACTTTGCGGTTATCAGTCGACGTCTCTATTCCTTCCTCCCTTGACTTTGATTCATGGCTCTCCTTTCACCCGTTTGCTTCTCTCCTCGCCTTTATACCAGGAAACTCTAATAATATTGTTAAGCTGTCTCCACTTACCTAAGCCGTCAAAAGTCCAAGGGCAATGTTGCCGGATGTACTTTCCTTTCAATGAGGACAGACCCGAGATTTATGGTTCTTTGTTGAATTTATTTACAAATATATCCACAGAGCAAAGAAGAATGTGGGAAGTAAATAGACTCTGACAGCAGGTTGCAGAACCCCTAATCTCGCTCCAGATGCCTCCGCGTAAGCGACAATGCAGAGCTCCTATAGGCACACACGGAGGCATCACTAGGGTTTGCATCACCCAGTGCAAAAACTCAATGAATCACCCCATGATGGACGGTAGACCATAAAGAATATATTATAATAAATTGCAATTACAATCATACAATAACTTTTTCACATCCCCTAAACCAACCTGGGACTTATAGAATCATAGAATCATAGAGTTGGAAGGGATCTAGTAGGTCATCTAGTCCAACCCCCTCCCTAGAGCATCCCCGACAGGTGCTCGTTGAGCCTCTGCTTGAAGATCCCCAGTGAGGGAGAGTGCTGGCCTAACTTATAGACCTTACATAGGGAAGTCATAGACCTGTCAGTTTGACTTCAATCCCAGGCAAGATATTAGAACAAATCATAAAACACATAATTTGTGCACATCGAGACAAGTACTCGGTGATCAAAACAACCTAGCATGGATTTACTAAGAATAAATCTTGCCGGACAAATCTGATCTCCTTTTTTGATCGGGTTACGAGCTTACTGGACTTGGCAATGCTGTGGATGTCATTTATCTTGACTTCAGCAAAGCATTTGACAAGGTCCCACATGCCATCTTAATTGGGAAGTTGGAAAAATATGGGCTAGACGGGGCAATTGTTAGGTGGATCCGCAACTGGCTCGCTGGTCACACTCAAAGGGTTTTAATAAATGGTTCTGTAAATGGTCAACCTGGAGGTTGGTTTTGAGTGGAGTGGCCTGGGCTCTGTCTTGGGCCTGGTTCTCTTTAATATCTTCACCAATGACTTGGAGGAAGGGATATGGAGGAGCCTGATCAAATTTGCGGATGACACCAAGCTGGGAGGAGTAGCAAACACAACAGAAGACAGGAGAAACCTCCAGGAGGATCTGGATAAACTGGAATCCTGGGCTGGAACAAATAGGATGAACTTCAACAGGGAGAAGTGCAAGTTCTGCACTTGGGCAAGAAAAAGCAAAAACACAGGTATAAAATGGGGGATACTTGGCTTGGCAGCACAACATGTGAGCGGGATCTTGGAGTCGCCGTGGATCACAAGCTGAACATGAGTCAGGTGTGTGATGTGTCTGCAAAGAAGGCAAGTGCCATTTTAGGCTGCATTAAGAGGGCTGGAGCTTCCAAATCGCGAGAAGTTCTGGTTCCTCTTTATTCAGCATTGGTGAGACTCACCTGGAGTCCTGTGTTCAGTTCTGGGCACCTCACTTGAAGAAAGATGCAGCCAAACTGGAGCAAGTCCAGAGGAGAGCGACAAGAAGGATCAGTGGGATGGAAGGGAAGCCCTACCAAGAAAGGTTGGGGGAACTTGGGATGTTCAGCCTGGAGAAGAGGAGGCTGAGAGGAGACATAAACAGCATGGTTTGTTCCATTATATTCTGCATTATATTTTCCATCACATCATGGTTTTATTTGCGATTACTAAGATTTTAGCCGTTTATGATGTCATCACCACTCATGATATCATTCTTGGTGGTGGGTACCCTGCAACCCCCTAATGATGCCCATGGATAAGTACATGCTACTGCACATCAGCCATTCACGGCTTTGACGCTGTTCCTTCGCCTCTGTCCTTTAAAAAAACTTGCTCTAAACTGTTTTTGTGCCCCATCCATCATCTTTAATTGCAAGTGCAGAGGAAGTGAGTTGTCACCCAAAATATCCCCAGTCATTAAGGAACATTTATATTATTTGGCCACATCTCTGACCTTCCATGACTTCACAGAGCTCCAAGGAAAGTACTTGGTTCAAGAATGTTCTACCGCAACATGCCCTACAATCCAGAGTAACTCCGGGAGCATGTGAGAGACATTATGTGCACCTGTAGTTACTACACCACCTAGTGAAAACCTATGGGAAATTCATATTGCAATCCAGAGCAAATTGTTCTTACACCTCTGCAACGACTCCCCATAGTTACTCTGGATTGCACCCAGAGTTATATAATGTATCCTGATCCTAACCACATCTTTCTGCGGCAAAGGGAAATTCTTAAAAGTTTCTCTGTGTTGGTTTGGTGCTGAGCCCCCCACCACTCCTCAGTGGGGAGGAAGTGATAGCCTAGTGGGAATCTTGTATCACCCCAATGGGGAAGAAAAGGAATATAAAGGTCTTAGGGTGTGATCCTATCCACGCTTTTTGTTCCATAAGGCATTTGTGTGTTCCTCTTCTGGTTATTTGGCTATAACCTTTGATAGATTATAGATAGTGTAACATGGCCGATGTGTATGACACCCCACTTTAGCCTAAAACATTAGCAATCTGTACTTCGTTAACAATTAGAAAGTGTCCATAAACTCATTTTTTTTAAAGTAGACTAATTATATGGGGGAAAGCTTAAAATGTCATCTGCAGAAAACGCTGGCAGGAAACAATGGGTCTTTGTGTTGTCATTACATTATTTATCCCATAATATGATTGGCAAGAAATCATTGTTCGGAAATTATTGGTGCATGAATTGCATTGAATGTGGTTAATTGTACCTTGCAAAGCCGGAAACTTCTGAAGCTTTTTGGTTGTTTACTGATAGATTGGTAAGGTTATTATTCTGCTTTGTGCACCTATACAGTGGTGCCTCACATAAAGAGCTTAATTTGTTCCAGAGGCCTGCTCTTTAAGTGAAACACTCTTTAAGTGAAGCGGATTTTCCCATAGGAAATAATGGAAACTCAGACGATTGGTTCCACAACCCCCAAAATATTCATATAAAAAATTTTTAACTGGATGTCAAAATGACGACAAAACACTGGAATTGAATTCAAAACATGCATTCAACGTACATGACCCTATGAAGTCTACTTAGGCTGCAATCCTAAAGACACTTTCCTGGGATTAGGACCCATTTACCTCAATGGGGCTTACTTCTGAGTAGACATGCTTAGGAGGCTGCAATCAATGACAGTTTCCTGGGAGTAAGCCTCATTTAACACAATGGGGCTTACTTCTGAGTAGACATAAGTGACTGCAATCAAAGACATTTTCCTGGGAGGCTTACTGGGCTGCTGCTAGAGGTTCAAGGTGTTCGGTGGGAGCTCTTGGGGGGCAGTTAGAGGCAGCAGTGCTTGCCGGCAGCCCTTTTAAAGGGCTGCATAGCATGTGTGCCCATAGTGCGCTTGCTTGTTAAGTGAAGCGGAACTTGTTATGTGAAGTAGTATTTATTGGAAATTTTTGCTTATTATGTGAAATTCTTGTTAAGCAAGGCACTTGTTAAGCGAGGTACCACTGAGTATAATCAAGGCAGGCCCATGTCTTCCTGCTGCCTATGGCTGCAATCCTAAAGACACTTTCCTGGGAATAATAAGACCCATTGAACATAATGGGGCTTACCTTTGAGTAGACACGGTTAGGAGCATGCTCTAAGCCAATGTGCAAAATATTGGTATGATACACCAACCTCTGGTCCTCACTTTGGAGGCAAATGGGTACCCCAACCAATCTCCTACTGAGGTGACAGGCTCAACTTGTCTCATATATGAGCTGGCCATATAGATTCTGAGTCTATACTGTGTTTTATAAATATATTGTTGAATATTTTAAAAAGAAAAATTGAAATCTGTTTTGTAAAAGGTTCCTCCAACCTCCAAGGCTTGCAATGTAAGGTTGTCTTGCTCTTCATTTCTGCGTTTTATTCCATTTTGTTCCATTTCTTCAATGAACAAAATTTTGCCAATGGACAAAACTATGGGCACAATCCAGAGTAACTATGGGAAGTCCTTGCTCCGACGTGAGAACAATTTACTCTGGATTGCAATATGAATTTTCCAAAGGTTTTCACTAGGTGAAATGTCTCTTATGTGCTGCCGTAGTTACTCTGGATTGTAGGATATATCTCAAGTTTGGTGGTTCTCAAAACATTTTAGCACTGTTTTTTTAAATGGTTTTTAGCACTCACTTTTTAAAAATGCCATTCTGTTGGGACCCACAAAATACCAGAATTTAAAAATAAGAGAGAGAGAGAGAGAGAGAGAGAGAGAGAGAGAGAGAGAGAGAGAGAGAGAGAGACCCTACAATCCAGAGTAACTACGGGAGCACGTAAGAGACATTACGTGAACCCTTAGTTGCTGCACTACCTAGTGAAAACCTATGGGAAATTCATATTGCAATCCAGAGCAAATTCTTCTTACACCGGAGCAAGGACTCCACGTAGTTACTCTGGATTGCGCCCAGAGAGAGAGAGAGAGAGGGAGATATTTAGGGTGAAATCCGGAGTAACTACGGGGATTCCTTGCTGAGGAGTAAGAACAAGGCTGCAATCCTAAGAACACTTTCTTGGGAGTAAGCTCCATTGAACTCAGTGGGGCTTACTTCAGAGTAGACATATATAGGATTGCAGCCCAAGTTACTCTGGATTGCAGTATGAATTTCCCATAGGTTTCCATAGGTGGGGCAGTAACGAAGGGTGCACATAATGTCTCTTATGTGCTCCCGTAGTTACTCTGGATTGTGCCCTAAATTATAAATAGTAATAACCAGAAGAAAACATTTGCTTGCAACCTGCAAGACCCAAACTCTTTGTAAGGTAATTAAAAGCTACGGTATCTGATATTTAAATAGCCTAAATATCTACTAAAAATATTAGATATTGAAATATTATATTAAATAATATAATTATCGGATCTTTCCACCACTCTTTGGCAACCCACCTAGAATCACATCCCAACCCACAGTCGGGGAATCACCGCTCTCGTTCCTTGAATCAAATCACAATAAAATCAATCCAACCTTCAAGCAAATCGACATCATGCACTGCAGGGTGACCAACTTTCACAATTCCATTAACACACAAAAAGTTGGTCTTGTGGCATTAAAAGAAAAGTTTTAGAATTCCAAAACTGAATTCAAACACAGCCATTTTTAAATCCAGAAACACGTGAAATGCAAAAGGGGGTTAGAAGCTTTGATGAGAATTAAGAACTAATATATGTGAATAATAAGAAAGGAAATACTTTGGTTTCAAAATCAGCTGGAGGAGGTGCTTGAATAAAGTGGATTACTGCCTGAGTCTTTGAACAGGATTTATTTGTATAGTTTGCTTGAAATTCTTTCTCTCTCTGGTGTTGGAAGATTTGAAGAGAGCTCAGCTCCAAACTCTTCGAGATGTAGATGAAAAAAAAATGGTCTCATCCATTTATATTAAATAAATATATTAAATAATATAATTATCGGATAATAACAGCTGGCCGGGATCATTCAAATTAACCACAGGTCATCAGGGCGGAAAGTCAGACTGGGCATCTCCCCCCTTCTTTGTCACATGTGGGGCCTCGCTCCATGAGCTTTTCACAACTCCCCAAATCCAGAGTAACTATGGGAGCACGTAAGAGACTTTACGTGCACCTGTCGTTACTGCACCACCTAGTGAAAACCTTTGGGAAATTCATATTGGAATCCAGAGTAAGTTGTTCTTACACCGGAGCAAGAACTTCCCGTAGTTACTCTGGATTTTGCCCAACATCTCCCATTCCGACAATCGGCTTCTTTGACACACAAATCTCTCCGTTCCACCCAAGAAAGAACCAAACCATTGGAAATTGCTTGTCTGGCTGGAGCTACGTCACCATCTTCTTCTATATTTGGTTAGTGCTTTTAATGTATGACTCTTGCCTCTTCTGGGCAATCTGACACCCATCTGACACCTGGGATGGACAACAAGCTTCCAGAAACCTGGTTCGATCTCAATTTCTGTTGGACCTTAAGAACAGGGTTGCCATAATTCTCTTCCACAAAATTGGGACAGGGCCCTATTTCCCATTTGCCAGTATAAGAACACAATCCCCCAAAATCAGTCAACCTCAGACCCAGAATCCTGGTTGGATCTCAATTTCTGTTGGACCTTAAGACTAGGGTTGCCATAATTCTCTTCCACAAAATTGGGACAAGACCCTCCGTCCCATTTGCCAGTATATGAACACAATCCTCCAAAACCAGGATTGTCCCAGATGGTCAACCTCAGACACAGAATCCTGGTTGGATCTCATTTTTTGTTGGACCGTAAGACTAGGATTGCCATAATTCTCTTCCACAAAATTGGGACAAGACCCTCCGTCCCATTTGCCAGTATATGAACACAATCCTCCAAAACCAGGATTGTCCCAGATGGTCAACCTCAGACACAGAATCCTGGTTGGATCTCATTTTTTGTTGGACCGTAAGACTAGGATTGCCATAATTCTCTTCCACAAAATTGGGACAAGACCCTCCATCCCATTTGCCAGTATATGACACAATCCCCCCAAACCAGGATTGTCCTGGTTTTTCAGGACATATGGTGACCTTACTTAAGATTAACTTACTAACTTAATTACTGCTCCTCCAAGTCTATGAAAATCTAGGAGAAGCGGGGGGCGGGGGGGGGGGTGGGTTGTTCTCAGGTCAATCTAGAAAGAAAACAGATTTACGGATCCCTCTTAATTCCAAAAAGTATTCTGATATGGAATTTTTCCGAAGGCAGAGGGAAAAAATCTCATTCTCCAAATACAGTTGTCCTTCGTTATCCATAATCCACCAGGATTTTGTTCCAGAACCTCCCATGGATAAAAAAAATCAGTGGATAAAACCATGGGGAAAATAGATTTTAAAACCCACTTTCAGCTTTACAACAGCTTTTCTTACTGTTGTAGAGAGGCATTCATCAATTAGGAATGCAAAGGAACTTTGCCTGGTTCAGCTGCAGAAAAGAATGAAAGCTTGTATGCTCTCTACAGTAGTAGAAAAGCAGTTTTTTAAAACTGTGATTTGCAGTGGCCGCTCATGTTGAGACAAATCTGTATATTAAAAATAATCCGTGTATAACAAGGTCAGACCTATATGATGAGTTAATAAAATAGGTCAAGGAAAAGCATTCAAAATAATTTATAGTACTCTCTCTCCAAACTGGTTTTGATCACACAATCTTGGGAGTTCCTAGATGTCCACTGAATCCAAGGCTTGGAACACAATCCTAACCGTCTACTCAAACATAAGCCCCATTGTGTTTAATGGGTCGGACTCCCAGGAAAGTGTGTTTAGGATTGCAGCATTAGTTAGCTATGAAGTCAAAATTAATGATAGATCCTAAAATGAAATTAAGCCCCTTGCTCCGGAGCAGTTAAGATGACTTTCCATAAGGTAACACTAGAGGGTGACGTAACTGCGTGGACCCGTAACTGCTCTGGATTTTGCCCGATGTCACTTCCAGCTATGACATCACTTCCAAGTCAACAATATCAGTTCCAGTAGATCTGGGCAGAATGTCATTCAAAAAAGTTTGAGAACCGCTTGGTGGCAGAACAGAATAGACCGAGTCCTTGCCCTTTTATCCGTGTTGGGGTCTGGTGCTCCAGGCACGTGCCCCTCAAAAACACTCCACACCTGTAGCCCATTTCTGCCTGAAAATACTATAGGAACAATTCATCAACAACTAAGTAGATACAAGTGTCGGAGTAGTGGTGGGCTTCAGGGGGTTCTCTCAGATTTGGTAGAACCCTTTGCTAATGAGCACCTGGTTCTGAGAACCCGTTACTAATGGGACATAAAACCTGTCGTTCTATGGACATAGAACCTGTTAATTTAGGTTATTAGGACATAGAACCTGTTGTTAATTTATTTGAATCCCACCACTGGTCAGGACCAATACTGGCAGATAGCGGATGAGTGATGATGTCATGATGATGATGTCATATGAATTCCCATGTGAGTCTGGAATATGGAAAGATACTCATCCCCTTCGTCCCTTAGGCACCTTCCAGGTCCAGACTTTTCAATGCCCCTGCTGCACTGCAGTGTCTGGGGACCTCATTTCCAGTTGGTCCAAGAAATGAAACTCAAGTGGCCAAGTGTGCAGGGAGGGGGAAAAACTGATCTGCAGGATGGGATTTTGTTTGCAATTACACTGCAGTAAACGTCGATCTCATCCCATGCAAGCCAATTAAACCCCCCGGACCCCCATATATAGACGCCCCTCCTGGATTCCTAATGGAAGTTCTATTACTAAGTACTTCTATTAGCGTCTCGTCTGCGGCATCACCTGTGCGCATCTGTCCCTGGAAAAAGTCTACTCGGAGTCGCTCTTACTCCAATCTGACACCGCAGCCAATCGCATCCCATTCTCCAGCTGTTTCCTAGGCAACCAGCACATACTGTATCTATGAGAATTCACTGCGACACTTTTTTTTAATGGGGAAAACATTGCAGAGGTTTTTTTTAAATCCCCCTCCCGACTTTTGAAAGAACTTGAAAGTCATAAAATGTGTTGTTAAGAGAGAGATGCTGGGGGTCGGAAAAAGGCAGTTGGATCATTTTGATTGAGAGTTCGTTATATTATTATAACCAATTTTATATACAAGATTTTATATATATATATATACACACACACACACACACACACACAGAGACATACATACAGTGGCGCCTCACGTAAAGAATGCCTCACGTAAAGTATGTGTCACGTAACAAACAAAAATTTCTCTAGGATTCTGCTTCACATAAAGAAAGTGCTTCATGTAAAGAACACATTCGTTGGCAGTTGGGGCAGAAGCGCTGGTCGACAGCCTGTTTAAAAAGCGTCAGGGCTGCCTCGCGCACCTGCCCATAGTGAAAGCAACACTTCCATGTGTTCCTCCTGTGGCCGGAGGGAGAGAAGAGCAGTGGAGAAGAGGGAAGCAGCTCAGGGTAGCCAGAAGGGAGCAGGGGAGGGAGAGACTCAGGAGGAAGAGGAGGAGAAAGTGGGGAGACACTTTGAAGGTGTCTTGGATTGCAGCCTCCTAACCGTGTCTACCCAGAAGTAAGCCCCATTGTGTTAAATGGATCTTACTCCCAGGAAAGTGTCTTTAGCACTGCAGCCTAAGTAGACTTCATAAGATCATGCACACTGAATGCATGTTTTGAATTCAATCCCAGTGTTCTGTCATCATTTTTACATCCAGTTAATATTTTTATATGAATATTTTTGGGGTTGTGGAACCAATCGTCTGAATTTCCATTATTTCCTATGGGGAAATCCGCTTCACGTAAAGAATGTTTCATGTAAAGAACATGCCTCTGGAACGAATTAAATTTGTTACGTGAGGCGCCTCTATACTGAGGCGCCACTATATATATAAGACAGGGTGAGCTCCTGTCCTTAGCCCAGCTCTGCGACGCCAGCTGGATCCAATCATATTGGCTCTGCCTTTCCATTGGACTAATTCAGTGGCGTGGAGAGGGGGGGTCTGCTGCTTGGGTAACAGCCTATCCTCCATAACAATCCAACCCAGGCTCTCGTGCTTCGCATGCAGCGTATGCAGCACCGAGCACGATACCATAGTCTCTCAAGACTGACGGAGACCTGCCATATATATATATATATGCCATAAATATATATCCTATAGAGGTCTCCTCAGAAGTCAGTCCCATGATAGTGAATGGGGCTTACTCCCATGAAAGTGCTAGGATTGCAGCCTTAGAGCCCAATTCTATGCATGTGTACTCAGAAGTCATTCCCATTGTGTTCAGTGAGGTTTATTCCCAGGAAAGTGTGCATAGCACTGCAGCAGTAGCAACGAAAATAATTTAATGATTGGGGGTCCCCAACAACATGAGGAACTTATAAAGGGGTCATGGCATTAGGAAGATTGAGAACCACTGCTCTATAGGATTGGGATCTCAGGCAGCAGAGCCAGCCACTGTTTCCTGGGAGTGGAAATGGGATTCACTATCATGGGACTGACTTCTGAGTAGACACAAAATCATTGTGTTGAAAGGGACCTAGTAGGTCATCTAGTCCAACCCCCTGCCTGCAGCAGGAAATCCCCCTAGAGCATCCCCGACAGGTGCTCGTCGAGCCTCTGCTTAAAGATCCCCAGTGAGGGAGAGTCCACCACCTCCCTTGGCAATCTCTTCCACTGCCGAACTACCCGAATCATCAGGAATTTTTTCTGGATATCCAACCAGAATCTCCTCTCTTGCAGTTTGTACCCATTGGTTCTGGTTCTGCTTTCAGAAGCAGCTATGAACAAATGAGCCCCTTCCTCCCTATGACAGCCCTTCAGGTATCTGAAGAGGGCAATCATGTCTCCCCTCAGCCTCCTCTTCTCCAGGCTGAACATCCCAAGTTCCCCCAACCTTTCTTGGTAGGGCTTCCCTTCCACCCCACTGATCGTTCTTGTCGCTCTCCTCTGGACTTGCTCCAGTTTGGCTGCATCCTTCTTAAAGTGAGGTGCCCAGAACTGAACACAGGACTCAAGGTGAGGTCTCACCAATGCTGAATAAAGAGGAACTAGAACTTCTCGTGACTTGGAAGCTCCAGTCCTCTTAATGCAACCTAAAATGGCATTTGCCTTCTTTGCAGACACATCACATGCAGACTCATGTTCAGCTTGTGATCCACGGCGACTCCAAGATCCCGCTCACATGTTGTGCTGCCAAGCCAAGTATCCCCCATTTTATACCTATGTTTTTGGTTTTTCTTGCCTAAGTGCAGAACCTTCCACTTCTCCCTGTTGAAATTCATTCTGTTCGTTACAGCCCAGGATTCCAGTTTATCCAGATCCTCCTGGAGGTTTCTCCTTCTTCTGTTGTGTTTGCTACTCCTCCCAGCTTGGTGTCATCTGCAAATTTGATCAGGCTCCCCCGTACCTCTTCCTCCAAGTAATTCATAAAAATGTTAAAGAAGACTGGGCCCAAGACAGAGCCTTGGGGTACCCCACTTGAAACCGATCTCCAGGTTGATGCAGACCCATTTACTAAAACCCTTTGAGTGCGGCCATCGAGCCAGTTGCAGATCCACCTAACGATTGCCCCGTCCAGCCCATATTTTTCCAACTTCCCAATTAAACTGTCATGTGGGACTTTGTCAAATGCTTTGCTGAAGTCAAGATAAATGACATCCACAGCATTGCCATGTCCAGTAAGCTCATAACCCGATCAAAAAAGGAGATCAGATTTGTCTGGCAAGATTTATTCTTGGTAAATCCATGCTGGGTTGTTTTGATCACCGAGTGCTTGTCTAGATGTGCACAAATTGTGTGTTTTATGATTTGCTCTAATATCTTGCCCGGGATTGAAGTCAAACTGACTGGTCTATAATTTCTCGGGTCTTCTTTTTTCCCCTTCTTAAAGATTGGGACTACATTTGCCCTCTTCCAGTCCAGGCTCTTCTCCACCCCTCAAGGATTTCTCAAAGATGATCGACAGAGGCTCTGCAAGGACATCTGCAAGTTCCTTAAGAACTCGAGGATGCATCTCATCTGGTCCAAATGACTGGACTCTACATGCATAGAACTGGACTCTAAGGCTGCAATCCTGCACTTTCTTGGGAGTAAGTCCCATTCACTTATCATGAACATTGAGGGGGCTTACTTTTGAGTAGAGCACAAGGAGCAGGGCACAACGGTCGATTCACAAGTGGGGCACCCACCAGACAGCCCATCCGCCAGAGCTCTGGAGACATGCTCACACCACGCTCATTCCTCAGCACACTACACTCACACCATACTCACTCTCAGCCCACAGGCGCACTGAGGATCTGCGGGGAGGGGGAAGGAGGAGGCTGGCCCCCTGCACCAGGGGTCTTTAGGCGACCCCCAGGAAAGCTCCAGGTGACCCCCAAAGGGGTCCCGACCTCCACTTTGAGAAACGCTGTCCTAGAGCATCCCCGACAGGTGCTTGTGGAGCCTCTGCTGGAAGATCTACAGTGAGGGAGAGTCCACCACTTCCCTTGGCAATCTGGAAAGTTCCTAATCCAAGGAGATTAATGCAAAAATAGTTAAAAAAAATTAAATAATGTGATGGGGCAGTCTGGGAATCTTGGCAGACTCCTTAGAAAACCGCAGCCAAGCAGAGAATCAATAAAAATAAAAGAAGCTCTCAATTGAAGGACTGAACAAATATGGGAAGATGAAAGAAGTGGAGAGGGATCGTCAAGCCAGACTCATGTCAACAATAAAACAGGACTGACCCAGAAGGGCAATTGGCAAAAAGCTTCAAAGAGAAGCAAAGAAGCAAAAGAAATTCTCCGAACGCAAATTGCTGTTTTCCTACCCTTACTGATCACTCTTTGGTGTCTTGTCGATGGAACTATGTCTTATTATGGAGGTTGAGAGGGTGAAAAGGGGGTCCATTGCCATGAACAACTGGGAGGACAGACTAATAAATGCAGTAAATTTATAAAACTAGCGAAAAGCTTTCCAGGGTGACCCTATAACCAGAAAAACCTGGATTTGTCCGGATTTTTAGCCTCCTGTCCGGGTATCCTACATTTTGGCTTCATTTTGAAACTTCACAATAGTGCACAGTCCCCCATCATGTCATATGTTGTTGGATTTGTATTGAAGAGCAGAACCAATGCAAAAATCGGTTTGGAGATATCTCCTTCCTATCAAAAGTTATGGTCAAAAAACCAAAAAACAAAAACAATTTTTTTTTAACCGGGTAGGAATTTTGGCCTGGGATTAGGAATTTTGGCCCTGGGGTTCAGGAATAATCTGGACACTCTGAAAGCTTTCCCATGTTGCAGGAGTAAAATTCCCCTATATGCCATCCCCCCAAGGTGCATCAATCCCCCACAAAAATCAATCCCAATGCGCATCCCCCCATGTGCATCAGTCCGCTATGTGCATTATCTTCCCATGCACATCATCTCCCAATGAGCATCAACACCCATGTGCATCAACCCTCAATGAGCAACATGCCCCATGCACAAGAACACCCCATGAGCAACAACCCCCCCATGTGCAACAATCTCCCATGTGCAACAATCCCCCATGTGCATTAATCCCATATGCATCAATCCCCCATGCACATCAACCCCCATGTGCAACACCCCCCATGCGCAACCCCCATGCACAGCATCCTTCCCAGTGCAACCTCTCCCTCCAAACAACATCCCCCCACTTCACCAGGTACCGAGCACCAAATTGGCTGGATGTTGGTCAGTCTTCCATATTAAGTATCGGACAAAAACATGTTGTACCCCTTTTCAGCCCCTTAAGGGTTAAATTTCTCCACATCGGTTCTTGGTGGGTGTTAATATGATATAAGTAATACCCCCCCCCCCCAGAATTTCATGCTTCTAGGTCCGGGGGTTGGGACAGAGCATCCCTGTCACCGATGCTTCAATGCAAAGTGTAGGGAGGAAAGCATGTTGCACCCCATTTCACCCCCTTCGGGTTGGAATTTCTGAAAACTGGTTCTTAGTGCACCCCTCAGCCAAGGAACCCCCACCCCAAATTTCATGCTTCTAGGCCTGTCAACGGTTTTGGCAGGGCATTGATGAGTCAGTGAGTCAGTGACTTTTCTCTTTTATATATATAGATGAAGCCAGCAAGAAAATACTTTCAGAGATGGGCTCTTGTTATTGAAAAAGTTAGATGTTGGTCATATACCCAGAGAGCTCAAGCTATCCCTATAGGGCACCTATGAACAAATAATGTTTTTTTCTGGAATCATCACAGCATGGACACGACCCTTGCCAATGCTGATGATCGTTTGGCACTGTTTTCTCAGTTCTGCCAGAACATCACTTTGTTTCAGTTCCTTGATGAAGTGTCATCATCAGAGAAGGAAGAAAAAGAGAGTGAAGGTGGATCGTGACGGGATAAAATCATACCAAGCAGACAAAGAGGCTCCAGAGTCAAGCAGGGCTGCCCAAACTCATGTTTTGGGTATCTCATACTCTCCAACTAGGCTCCAAGATCTTGCCTCCATGCACTCCACTACCATCTCCATCCATCCCTTTCCAGATTTTGCATGTTTTTCAGTAGAGTTGTAATGCACAGCCCAGGACAGTGGCATCATAATGTCATGACATCGCATCATGTCATGTCAATGACGTCACAACGTGACCTGATGTCTTGTGATGTCATTTCTGGGTTCTCCCAGAAGAAGGTCACTGGCTGCTGCAGAAACACATGTATATCATCTTGTTTCTCTCTTAGGCTACAATCCAGAGTAACTACTGGACCTTTTACACCGACGTAGTTACAGTGCCACCTATGAGAAACCTACTGGAAATGCATAGAGCAATCCAGAGTAAGTGCCTCTTACGTCTTCCCGTAGTTACTCTGGATTGTAGGCTTAATTTCCTACAAAACATTGTTTGGGCATCATTTACCTCCTCTGTCAAGTGGTGGCTTCTTCCTTCTACATGATCATGGCACATATTCCCATGTGTAAAAAAATGAGATCATCTCTGCGGGATGGACTATGGCCATTGCCCCACATTGTGGATTATCACATAGCTCACCTTCCTCACTAAATTTGAAAGAGGATAAGGGCGCAATCCAGAGTAACTACGGGGAGTCCTTGCTCCGGTGTAAGAACAATTTGCTCTGGATTGCAATATGAATTTCCCATAGGTTTTCACTATATTGTGCAGTAACTACATGTACACGTAATGTCTTTTACGTGCTCCTGTAGTTACTCTGGATTGCGCCCTAAGAGAAGAGTACTGGGCTAGAGTGTCCCAGAGACTCTCTAGCTCATCACTTTCCTCTTCCACACCCTCTTTTCCGCTCCAGCCTCCTTTTCTTCAAATATAGACAGTACACTAGAGTGATGCTCCTGATGCACTGCTGCAGACTATGCAGAGATGGAAGTGAAGAGTAGCCGCAGATAGGAAGCTGATGGGGTAGATCTGGCAGGCAGGTTGTAGGGGACATTTTAGTGGCCTCAAGTACCTAAATATCTTGAGCTGCTTGCAGCAGGAAAAAGCACCAACCATTAAGGTGGTAAATGCAATCAAAATTGTGCACAGTGCATAGACTGCGGGATTATGCACATTAGTGCAATCATTGACTTTCAGAACATATTTCCCACAAGTGGTGAACATTTGGAATGGGGGGAGAGATGATTTAAACCTGCCGTTGCCAACCTATAGAATACATAAGCATAGCCATAAGAGGACTATACCACACGTACATTTTACAGTATGTTTACACCAGTCGATGCCTGGTTTCTACTCAGGTGGACAATTCATTCTTTGGAAGGCTTTGGGCACAGAGTAACTATGGGGAGTCCTTGCTCCGGTGTAAGAACAATCTACTCTGGATTCCAATATGAATTTCCCATAGGGTTTTCACTAGGTGGTGCCGTAACTACTGGTATACATAATGTCTCTTACGTGCTCCTATAGTTACTCTGGATTGTAGAGTTTGTAAGTTTCTAGCGCTGTTTAGATGCCGATTACAGTAGTAGGTCTAGGTTTGTAATTAATGCATATGTAATTACATCTGGGTCCTACATATGTAATTAATACAAAGCATCAAACAAAATTAAATCAGTTTCTTAATTTTCAGAAAAACAAACAGCAAATCTATTATTACGCAAGGTCGATCTCCACCAGGTTTAGTCCAAAAAACCACTGCATGGTGATGTACGGGCTGCAACCTTTAATTTTCCATGTGGCATGCGCTTTGATTTTCATCATACCAGCATAGCCTTTTCATCGGGTCAGAATTCATACTGTGTACGCGGTTAAATGTAATGGTAGCTCAGGGGATGATTATGGAGTTACGGCCAGCCACGAAACGCACACATCAACTCTCTTAATGTCTAGACGGTCGGAAAACATAATGTTCCTCTTGAATAAGGCAAGGAGGAAAAAGTTTTTGTGGAATCATCAACTTGTGTTATTGCACAGCCTAATTAGTATGTGGCTTTTTGATAAGTAGGGGGCACATACAGCCCCCCAGATGCCACCTATGAGATGAGGAATGGCACTTTTAAGAACTGCAAGAGTAGCTCTCATAAAGTGCGGAACATCCTTAACCTGCCATCGTTCATCTTTTAGAATACAGAGGTGGGGATTTAATAGACGTTTGAATGTCGTGACATTTGGAGTCTCTCTTGTTACATCCAACAGACTTCAGCAAAGTTCTGCCAGGATTTTCAGTGGTGCTTTGCAAATTATTTTCTAAACTGTCCATAGCAGCAAAAACAGAGGCAATGGCATTGCTGGGGGAGAGGGGGTGTGATTGCATGCACAGGTGGGCAGTTGGGGGTTCGTACCGGCTCACTAGAGCCGGATCTTAAAATTTGGGGATGCTGGCGAGCTGGTTGTGAAGGGGGGAGCGAGAACCAGGGTACTGGTTCAGAGGGGTTTCTTAGGGGGCAGTGGGGACTCTTTAGGGCCAGTTCTGGGGGGTGGGAGGGTGACTGGGGGCTTGCTAAACTCAGTAGCGGCTAGCTACGGCTAACCGCTACTGAGATATTCAAAAAAAATCACTGCACATGTGTGCGCAGCTAATTAGTGGCTGGGAGAGTCCTAGAGAGTCCCTGCGTAGGCGGGGACTTCAAGTGAACTCTTCCACCAAGTGAAAGTCCAGAAGAGTTCACTTGAGGTCCCCGCCTATGCAGGGACTCTCTAGGAGCTCGCCAGGCAACTAATTAGCTGCGAGCGCATGCGCAGTGATTTTTTGGAATATTTCAGTAGCGGTTAGCCAGGGCTAGCCGCTACTGAGTTTAGCCCCCAGTCCTCCCATCCCCCAGAACTGGCTCTGAAGAGCCCCCACTGCCCACCAGTGCCCGCAGTCATCCTCCCACCCCCCGCAATGCCAGTGCACTGCAGCCTCAGAGCCCAATCCTGACTAATCAGAAGTAAGTCCCATGACAGGCAATGGGACTTAATCCCAGGAAAGTGTGGCTGGCACTGCAGCCTGAAGACCAACCTGACTACTCAGAAGTAAGTAATTTTATTTTTTAAATTTTTTAAAATTTTTAATTAAAAACCACCCTGGCCCCTAGACCCAGCCTGGCCCCGCCCACTTCCAGAGAACCGGTTCTTGGGCAAGGCTGGGCCAACCACTGATTTTATAGTGTGACTTGCATGGGGGGGTGACAACCACTACTTGCAAAAATTGTGAAAATCTTGGTATTTTTGAACCATACCATCATATATATATATATATATATATATATATATATATATATATATATATATATATATATATATATATATATATGTGTGTGTGTGTGTGTGTGTGTGTGTGTGTGTGTGTGTGTGTAAGAGAAAAGTTACTGACTCACTCACTGACTCACTGACTGACTGACTGATCACCGCCCTGCCAAAACCGTTGGGCCTAGAAGCATGAAATTTGGGGTGGGTGTTCCTTCCGTGATGGAGGGGTGCACTAAGGACTGGTTTTCAGAAATTCCAACCGGAAGGGGGTGAAAAGGGCACAATGCGTTTTCCTCCCTATACTTTGCGCATGGGGAATTTTACTCCCGCAACGCGGGTATGCTTTTTGCTAGTTTATCAAATAAAATGCCTGTTCAAAAAAATGAATTGCAATTGGTGCCACCTCCAAATCAATTTGGGCCCAAGATTGCCAACTTACATCTAAGAATCGCACCTGAGATTGTCATGATGTTGGGTACGGGTTTTACAAGATACCATTTGTCCTTACGTTGTGCAGTTGACCTCTTTGGGGGTGCAGGTGGTATTGGCTGCAATCCTAAAGACACTTTCCTGGGAGTAAGACCCATTGAACACAATGACGCTTACTTTTGATATTGTCTAAATATATGTTAATCAGACATGGGCTGCAATCCTAAAGGCACTTTCCTGGGAGTAAGACCCATTGAACACAGTGGGGCTTACTTTTGAGTAGACATGGTTAGGATTGTGCTGATGGTTAGGATTGTGCTCCTGATCTATTAACAGAACTATTATCTGAGTTCAAGGGTAGGGTTGCCATAATTCTCTTCCACAAAATCAGGACAGGACCCTCTGTCCCATTTGCCAGTATGTGAGTACAATCCCCCAAAATTGGGATTGTCCCTGTTTTGGGGCACATATGGCAACCCTAGGCATAGGTGCCAAACGCAAGGAGTATCATGGAAGTGGAGAGCCGAGCTCTATGACTTTCCTTACAACAGGACCTATGATGTCCTCTATTGAACTGTTTTTGAAACTTTTTTAAAGGATCTTATCGTCTACCTGTTATAAACTCTGCAAATCAGGATGTGAAAAGGGTTCTTTCCTAAGACCTCAACGAGCTCAGGTGGAGAGATGCAGAACTGCATCTATTGGCTTCCTCGCCTTAATAATTAGATTGCGTTGAGACTAATGAACTCAGGTGGCTTCTGGTATTTAGCTGATGAGAGAGGAAAGAAGAAAAAACCAGCAAAGGACTTGATAAATTATACTTTTAATTTTCTCCCTGTTCTCACAATAGTCTCTGGGCACAATCCAGAGTAACTACGGAGAGTTCTTGCTCCGGTGTAAGAACAATTTGCTCAGGATTGCAATATGAATTTCCCATAGGTTTTCATTAGGTGGTGCAGTAACTACGGGTGCACGTAATGTCTCTTACGTGCTCCCGTCGTTACTCTGGATTGTAGGGTCTGTCTTTCACTCCATCCATCCTCCGTCGACACCAGTGTCCCTGGAATTCATATTTAAATGAAGATGATGAGGCAGGATATAGTGCTTTTAAAGACATTATCAAACCTCACCATGGCAACATTGTTCGGTTGATCTAACGTATAGTAAGGATAAAGAGAAAATAAGCATGAAAAGTTCTTCTGATCCAAGTATTACCCTACAATCCAGAGTAACTACGGGAGCACGTAAGAGACATTACATGCACCTGTAGTGACTGCACCACCTAGTGAAAACCTATGGGAAATTCATATTGCAATCCAGAGGAAATTGATCTTACAAGCAAGGACTCCCCATCGTTACTCTGGATTGCGCCCATCACTAAGCAGGTGATGGCCAGAAATCAATAGGAACTCATTAGGTGCAAGTGACAGTAGAGAAACTGGGCAAATTTGTTCATATTTTCAACATATCTGAAAGCCCAATAATCAAGCTGGAAAGACCAATTCTAATGGGGATGGTGGATAAATTGGTTCCAGGGGTTGCAATTGGCCCATTAGCCTTATGATGGACACTTCTACTTTAGAGGGAATGCTGGCCTAAGGCTTTCTAATTTGGATACTTGGGGGTCCTAGGAACATTCAAGGTCTTCAGCCATGCTCAAAAAAGATCTTTGGAGAAAGACAACCAAGAAAGAACCAAAAAAAAAAGAGATCTTTTGAGCATCTTTTGATCTTCTGGGCATCTTTTAAGCCATGATTTTAAAAAAATTATTATAATTATCTGTTTAGGACATTGCAGTACTGTGACTTGAGCAATGAGGTCTACTTTGTAGTCTGAAGCTCTGGCCCCACACGATGATCTCCTTCTCCCCATCTATCCATTTCAAAGCAGAGCCTTCAACCCCGCTACGGTTTTGGTGCCGCTTCTCCAACTGAGCTCAAGAGCAATTGTCTGATGAAACAGTTGGAGAACGACAGGGGGTGTCAGGTGGGAGCTTATAATGAAAGATTCATGACATGTAAAAATAGCTGGAGTTCTTTCCTTTTTTATATTTAAAAAAAAAACACAATTGGTTTAATTCAGAATAGCTTTTTTCCTTACCATTTCTGTTGATCCTTGAATTTTCTTCCCTACTTAAACTGAAAATAAACACGGGGTTTTATTTCGGAGGAAAACGTTGGGGATGAATGGATCTAAAGGTGGTAGGAGACAAGAGAGGTGGCCACAGTTTTCCTTATAAAACCCCCACAAGTACTCTTGGGTTTCAGCACCCAAGGCCATCAAAGGATTCAAGATGTCATGATATTTCATCAACGCTTAAAATGTGGGGTCAGCTTTGTTGTACTGTGGGTAGGGTTGCCATAATTCTCTTCCACAAAACCAGGACAGGACCCATCAAACTTACCAGTATGTGAATGCAATTCCCCCAAACCGGGACAGTCCCGGTTTTGGAGGACATACAGCAACCCTAACTGCAGGTCCTCCTTATATGAGGATTTGTAAACCATTGATTTGACCCATCATGGGTTCAGAACTGACAACTGGAGGACCCACACAGGATATCCCAGAGGTGACAGCTGGTTGCATCTAAGAGCTTGCCTAGATGAAGGAAGTTGTATATGGTTGTCATCAGGGATTGGCCAGATTGGGCACTGACAAAGGTTGCAGTCCTAAAGACACCTTCCTGGGAGTAAGACCCACTGAACACAATGGGGCTTACTTTTGAGTAGATATGATTAGGATTATGCTCTAAGAGCCAAAAGAACATAGGAAGCGCTCTGGTACATCATCATCATCATCCCCTACAATCCAGAGTAACTGCAGGTGTCCGTAAGCGACGTTACATGCACCCATAGTTACATCACCACCTAGTGAAAACCTACAGGAAATTCATATTGCAATCCAGAGTAAATTGTTCTTACCCCAGAGCAAGGACTCCCCGTAGTTACTCTGGATTGCACCCATCATCATTTAATAATAGCAAGGATGCTACGTTTTTATCTCGTCCTTCCTCCAACAAGCCCCGATCTACGAACAGGTTGGCTGATCAATGCCACATGTTCCAGCTGAATGGAATGCAACAGCGCACTCGTGCACACAAGTGTGGTGATCAACATGGGAGCTTCCAAAACCGTTTCCGCGTCAAGCGTTTGCTGTCAGCATCGCCAAAATGCCATCCACAAAGAAACAGACCTTATTTGGGGTGGGTGGAGAAGAATGAATGAGCTTGGAAAAAGGAAATTCTATCTCTTTCTCCAACTCGTGGTTTACACCATTAATTTCCAGCATGACCAGTCTGCGTTAAGTGTTTATGTGTCCCTTTGGAGTTGGAAGAGTGGGCGAAACTGGGCTACAAATATTGCCAGAAACCACCAGAACAGTCCAAGAGTAAAAAATGCTACCAATGAGCTACTCTTGTGTAGGGTAAGCACTGAAGTTAGAGGGTTGAACATACAACCACTACACAAACAGGCAATATATATAAGACTCAACATTTGGGGGGGGGGAAATCAGGAACGTTACCAAAATGAACGTAGGAAACCTCCCAAAAGGCTGGTTAGAGAACATATAAATTAGGGATCGTAAGTAGCATCATCTCATCTGCTTTGTTCTCATACAAAGGTACAGTTGTATCTTCCATTTAGGATGCAATCCTAAAGTTACTTTCCTGGGAGTAAGAGTCAGACCCATTGAATACAATTTGGCTTACTTTTGAGTAGACTTGGTTAGGCTTGTGCTCTTAATCTTACTATCTTTCAGTGGTATCACTAGGGCTTGCACTATCTGGTGTAGGTGGCCAGCACATCAGAACCATGATGGACCATCACCTCACTCTGGCTAATATACTGTTTATAACTTTTGATAAAATTGAGATATTTCCACATGCTTCATTGCTTTCTGTGTGGAATTATGCATCGGTTGATATAGGAACATGATAGAACAATTTGAAAATTTCAAGATTTTTTAAAAAAATTTAAAAATTGATATAAGAATGTGATAGAACAATTTGAAAATTTCAAGATTTAAAAAAAAAATTAAAAATTGATATAGGAACATGATAGAACAATTTGAAAATTCCAAGATTTTTTTTAAAAAATTAAAAATTGATATAGGAACATGATAGAACAATTTGAAAATTCCAAGATTTTTTTTTAAAAATTAAAAATTGATATAGGAACATGATAGAACAATTTGAAAATTCCAAGATTTTTTTAAAAAATTTAAAAATTGATATAAGAATGTGATAGAACAATTTGAAAATTACAAGATTTTTTAAAAAATTTGTGTGGGTGGTCTACTGTGTCACCCCCTCATCTGTCACCCGCTATGGCCCGCACTCCTCTACCGACACTATCGCTACCTTTGCCTCCTCTGATCATCCTCTCCCTTCATACTATACGACCTCCAACATTTCCTGTAGGGTGTCCCTTTCTAGGAATCCCTATGGAAAAGGAAACCCATAGATAATGACATCCATGGGTTTCAGGGACACCTCCATGTGTGCAACCTGTGGGTTTGGGACCTGTAGATACTAAGATCGGTGGATCTCAGATCCCACAGGTATTCTGTACTGTTTTAGATTGTGAGCTCCTTGGGGGAGGGAACCCTTCTGTGGGTGGCGCAAGTGGTTAAGACACTGTGCCTGTTAACCAGCAGGCCAGGGTTTGAGACCCAGGTTCCCACAAGACAGGGTGAGCTCCTGTCCTTAGCACAGCTCTGCAACACAGTTCCATTGGACTATTTCAGTGGCGTGGAGGGGGGGGTTTCAGGTTGGGTAACAGCCTATCCTCCATATCAATCTACGCAGCCCTTCGTGCTTCGAGCATGATACCATAGTCTTTCAAGACTAATGGATGCCAATACTACTAAACAATGAAAAATAAGGAACTTTCAAAATAAAGTTTCCAAAATAAGCACTCCTATTCATTGAGGTTCCCCCCTCCTTTTGTAATTTTGGCTGGTGAATGCATTTATTAATTATGATGAGACTTCCGTCTTTTTTAAAATTATAGCTCTTTTCGTAATTTCATTGTACAATTCCTTCCTTTTCTTCCCCAAATGATTAGTGCCATTAATTTAAGCCTCCAATTTTTTTTTTGTTTTTAAAAAAGGGGGAAAAATTGGAGTTACAATTGTTGTCACCGAACAATGGGACTTGAAAATCTTTTTATAAGTCTTGGGGAAAAAAAGAACGTCTCATAAATATTGCAAGTTTCTTGAGAGTCTGTCAGAAGGAGACTTTGAACAGATGGTCAATATAAATCAGAATCTGGCACTTTGGAGAACTCTTGGAGGTCTTGGAAAGATAACTCCAAATTTCAAAGACAAGGAGACAAAAGGAAAAAAGGAAATTCAAACCAGTCACGTTGGTTTTGGAACCCGAACATATAGCTGTGAAGTTTGGTGCAATAGAAGAGAATTGAATTACAATGCAATAGGTTTTCTCCAAGTAGTGATGGGGGAGAAAAGGGTGTCAAATACTATGTTTTACACATTCTGTTTGCCATCTGGAGGCTCACAGATGTAAAGTTTGATGGATGGAGTTTTCTCTAAATTTATTTTGTTATTGAGATACCAATCAATCATGCCCAATAGTCACATTTTAGGGGGAAAAACCACCTTTTCTATCAAAACAGCTATTGGCCTCCCTAGAACTCATCCTTGGCCTGCCTTATTTATCCTTAAAGTTGCTGTGAACCTTGATCATGAACCTGCGGTCTTAGGGCAAAATCCAGAGCAGTTACGGTTCCACGCAGTTATATCACCCTCTAGTGTTATCTTATGGAAAGTCACCTTAACTGCTCCAAAGCAAAGGCTTAATTTGACATTCGGATATTACAATCCAGAGTAACTACGTGACTTTTTACACCGACGTAGTTATGGCACCATCTATGGGAAACCTACAGGAAATGCATAGCGCAATCCAGAGTAAAGCTGCAATTCTAAAGACACTTTTCTGGGGGTAAGACCCATTGAACACAATGGAGCTTGCTTTTGAGTAAACATGGTTAGGATTGTGCTCTGAGTGCCTCTTACGTTTTCCCATAGTTACTCTGGATTGTAGGGTAAGACGCTGTTCCTCAGAGTTTGGGTCAGAATCCGCTTGGGGGTTATGACTCGATTCCTGGCAGGTTTTGAAAAGCCTTCGATGAAGATGGAAAGAGCTGATAACTCCATGCCTGAGGCTAGTAAAAAATCAGAGCTTCTAACTGCCCTCCAAACAGCTCAGCTCCTGCAGTTTGCAAGCCTGTGTCCGTATAGGGGAAAACAATGTTTTATTCTAGTGTGCATTTTCCCCCCATCAGTCAGTAGTGGGTCACGGAGGGGCAGCAGGGCTGTGTCACATCAAGCCCCTCAACCCATGAGGGTGTTTATTAGAGATGAAATAAATCCAGAAGTTGATCATTTTTTTGGTTTGTTTTGCACTTAAATAAACTATGGTTGCAAATCCCGAAGTGTACTCAGGCTTGCCTATCTATTACTGTGCTGGCCCAGTTCCAAGATGGGGCAGCCCAGTTACACCAGAAAGGCTTGGGCCAGCTTATGTCAATTTAGGCTGGCCCAAGACAGATGAACCTGGGCCAGCCTAGCTGTGCCAGCCTAGGCAGTTCAGGAGAGGCATGTTGAGGGCATGTTTCCGGGGCAAAAATGCCCCCTCACAGCTCCTCAGAGTTAGGCCACCTAAGGAACAGGAATAAATCTGTGTAGACCCATAGGGGTCCATGATAAGCCAGAGTAAAATTGGAAGTGATGGCAATAAGTTCTGAGTCCTAGGCCAGTCCCTGCCTCTCAACCTCAGGATACAGCACAACTACACCAGCCCACATCTGGATATGGCACAACTACACCAGCCCACATCTGGATATGGCACAACTACACCAGCCCACATCTGGATATGGCACAACTACACCAGCCCAGTGAGCATGCTCCCCTTCAGCATGCTCTTCAGCAGCAGTTAGGCCAGCCTAAAGGCCACCGAGTTCTGTGGATTTGGTCTATCTGTTAGCTCAGGATATGGCTTATTTAGGGCAGCTTAGGCGGCAATCCTAAAGACACTTTCCTGGGAGTAAGATCCATTGGACACAATGGGGCTTACTTTTGAGTAGACATGATTAGGACTGTGCTCTTAGCTGACTGTTTTTTCTGGCCCAATGTAATGCAATGAATGAATGAATGAATGAATGAATGGCCTTAGTGTTCAAATGTTTGAGAAATACTGATCTAAGAGGTGTGTTACCCAAGGACGCCCTGGAACAAAAATGATGCTCTTGACGCACCTTCATTCCCCCATTCTCAAGGTTACTGAGAGTGGGTATTGGGCAGCTGCTTCTTCTGTGTGTGTCCGTGTGTCTGTGTGTGTGTGTCCGTGTCCAGATATGTGGATGCTTCAAGAATTTGAACATATTTTCCAGAGTCCGCCCTAACTCCCTGGATGATTAAATTATATCTGAATGATTCCTCCTTTTTTAAAAAACACACCAGTGTGTTGAAAGCACACATCTGTCTTTCATTTGTGAGCTCTCAAGAGAAAAATGGCCATTTTTTCCCCTCCGAGCCTTCCCGCATATTGAAAAGTTCCATCCAGCGAGAGTAATTAGGCATATTCCTCCATTTATCTCAATGAAATAAGAACCATCTTTGACAGTTACTGTGTCTTGCTTGGGAGCTTAAATCCACTTTATCACTAAAGGAGCTTTAGTCGACCAGAAGATTTGGCAGCTCAAAGTCCCCAAAGAGGGTTTGATGTATTCACTTGGCCTTGACCCCTTGACGGCAAACAATGGAAGTTCTTCTGCCCTCCTGTATTGTGTCGTATTAATTTATCCTTTTCGGGTATACGTGTCTCTGAGTGTCAGTACTGGAAATCAACCCCAGAGCCTGATCAGCCTCACACCCTTATCTTCACTTCTCCTTATATATATACTAGCAAAAGCGTACCCACGTTGCGGGAGTAAAATTTCCCGTACGCCATCCCCCCATTGCGCATCAACTGCCCATGCACATCAACCCCCCCTGCACATCCATACCCATGATGAACATCCCTATGCGCATCATCCCCCCTATGCACATCATCCCCCCTATGCACATCAGCCCCCATGCACATCACCCCCCCATGCGCATCCATACCCATGAGCAACATCCCCATGTTCGTCCACCCTATGTGCATCATCCCCCTATGCACATCATCCCCTTGCACACCAACCCCCCATGCGCATCCACCACCATGCTCAACATGCCCCATGATCATCCACCCCATGTGACTCATCCCCTATGCACATCAACACCCATGTGCATCAACCACCATGCGCATGAACCCCGCATGAGCATCAGTGCCCCATGCGCATCATCTCTCCATGCGTATCATCCCTCCATCCCTCCATGAGCTGAAGGTGGAGCTGAACCTTCAGGAGCTGAAGGTGGAGCTTCAGGAGACGCAGCATGCTAGGAGACGCAGCCGAGCTTCAGGAGACGTGGTGGCCGCTAGCGAACCGGTCCCCGCGGTTCTGGCAGCCACGGCTCTTTCCGGTTCGCTAGCGTCCGCCGCGTGGGAAGATCCGGTTCGGGCAAGTAGGCCCAAACCGGCATCTGCCAATCTGTGAGTATATGCCTGTATCTCGCTTGTGTTTTGTATCTTTGAAAAGGCAAAACATGACGAGTTTGTCTGGATCAGGCCAAATGCCTTTCTAATCCAGCTTCTTCTATCTCACAGCGGCCCATTAGCTGCTTTGATGGTACAAGATTTTCACCAGGGCGGACCTCTATAGTTTGTGGAGCACCTTTCCTGGATGCCATATCAAGCAGGGAGCATGACTTCCTCCATGCTCCACCCAAGTTGTGGAGGAGATGCCAGTGGCTTTCCATGCTCCATTCCTTTTTCTGTGGTGCAGAAATCAGCCACAACAATGCCTCCTTCTCTTGGCAGAACCCAAAAGTGATGTCAGAACAGCATATGATGTCACGATCTCATTGCCCGGTATAGAATCATAGAGTTGGAAGGGACCCGGTAGATCATCTAGTCCAACCCCCTGCCTGTAGCAGGAAGTTCTCGTCTTGTGGGGTAGTGTACCAGGGTCGTCCTTTATTGTTCTCGTTCCTTGTTCAGACTCCGGATTCTTTCTCCTCTCATCCCCATCACCTGTCTCTCCTTCCACCCACTGCGAAGCCAATTTCCCTCCCCTGTCTTGCAATCCGCACATGGACATCCATGAAGCATTTCCCATTCGCCTCTATTACTTTTTGGGGACGCTTGTTCTGTAAACACCCCGAGAGCCGTGCAAAGGCAAAGAGGAATGAATCCAAATGCATCTAAATGAACATAATTTGACAAGGGAACAATGGTATAGAGAGGAACCACCTTCTGAAGATATAATTTAGCATAGCGTGAACATATGTTGAAGGGTTAGTATTACAAAATGTAATGTGCAGAGAATTTCTGCGCGCTTTCCGATTGCCTGCATGTCAAAAGCAATATTGAGGGAATTAAAACTTCTGCTAATTAGCTTCTCCAACCCTTAATCTCTAAATTATTGTCATTCTGTTATAATGTAAGATTTGGGATTTTTCTGGCCAGCTGTAATCCAATGTTGTGTTTTCTTTCTGGGGTTATCTCCCCCCTCCCCATTGCATGCAAGATCTCAAAGCTACCCATTTCTTGCCAAAGCTTCATCTTGCACCCCGAGTCAGTCCAAAACATATTTTAGGTTTGATGCATCAAAAGTTTGCATTGAAAACAAGCTGTATTGTTTTAAAGAAGTCACTGTCCCGCATTAAAGGGGTGAAACATCAAAGGAAATTTGAGGTTCACATTACAATCCTAAACATGTCTACTCGAAAGAAAAGAACAAAATCCATAGTAGTTACAGGTCCACACAGTTACATCGTCCTCTAGTGTTATCTTATGGAACGTCATCTTAACAACTCCGGAGCAAGAAGCTTAATTTCACTTTATGATATAGGCCCAAGTCTCATTGTGTTCAGAGGGTCTTACTCCCAGGAAAGTGTCTTTAGGATTTCAGCCTTACCCTACAATCCAGAGCAACTACGGGAAGATGTAAGAGGCACTTACTCTGGATTGCTCTATGCATTTCACATAGGTTTCCCATAGGTGGCACCGTAACTATGTGAGTGTAAAAGGTCCCGTACTTACTCTGGATTGTACGGGAAGACATAAGAGGCACTTACTCTGGATTGCTCTATGCATTTCCCATAGGTTTCCTACAGTTGGCACCGTAACTATGGGCACAATCCAGAGTAACTATGGGAGCACGTAACAGACATTATGTGCACCCATAGTTACTGCACTACCTAGTGAAAACCTATGGGAAATTGTTATTGCAATCCAGAGCAAATTGTTCTTACACCGGAGCAAGATCTCCCCGTAGTTACTCTGGATTGCACCCTATGTCAGTATAAAAGGTCCCATAGTTACTCTGGATTGTAAGGGAAGACATAAGAGGCACTTACTCTGGATTACTCTATGCATTTCCCATAGGTTTCCTATAGGTGGCACTGTAACTATGTCGGTGTAAAAAGCCTTAAGCAATGCAGTGAGTAAGCAGTATTTGATCCTGCACAGCTTTGGAAATCTAATTCTAGTTGCAAGGGAGGAAAACGTATAAACGATGTATAATCAGGCTACAATCCTATCCACACTTTCCTTGGAGTAAGCCCCATTGACTATAATGGCTCTGACTTCTGAGTAGACATGTATATGATTGGGCTGTCAATCAACCAACCAGTATTTACCACTTTCCAATACAAAGTTCACAAAGTGGTTCACAGAGAAAATGAAATAATAGCTCAATAACTAATAACTAATAAAATATTAGAAATAATTAATACAGTTAGTGCCTGCAGGAATTCCCAGTATTGATTACAAACCATCAGATGAGGCCCTCAGAAGCTTACGTGCAAAAAACCTTTGCAATTATATATTTTATACTTTGCAATTATATATTTTATACTTTGCAATTATATATTACACTTTTGCAATTAATTATAGTTATTTGAATCTCACTCAACAACAGAGTTGGCTAAGAACTTTAGACATCTCCAAACTAGAGTTTGCCAAACTGTGGTTCAGGATATGATTGCTGGTGTGTCATGATCCTGACAAGGTGATAACTAGAAAATGGTATTGAGACATACGAGGGGCTCAGTTTCAGTTTCCATAGGACTCAATACCGTTTACTTGCAGAGAGGTGAACATGCCTTCATCCACTTTGAAGGTCATATAATGCCACCGGAATGCTCCCAATCTTATAAACATGATGCTCAAATGCTGTAGAAAATCCTTACCAACAACGGTGGATAAAAGGATAAAAACCTAGTTTGAGCTTAAGGTGAAACTTGTTTTAATGTCTTGTAAAGTGAGGTGGATCCTCATTTGTAAGTGAGGTGGATCCTCAATATAGCATCATTTTTTAAAAAGCGGGTCCTGCTGGGAAAAGGTTTGGGGGCCGATGCCCTAGAATGAATTGGTGCAACCTCTAGATGGCTTCTCTATGAGCTTCCTGAAACTTTTGGGCATCATGATGCTCCAAAGAGCTTTAGAGTGCAATTCTAATTATGTCTACTCAGAAGTAAGCCCCGTTGTGTTCCATGGGTCTTACTCAGTGGAGGGCTTCAGGGGTTTTCACAGGTTCTATAGAACCCTTTGCTAATGAACACCTGGTTCTGAGAACCAGTTACTAATGGGACATAGAACCTGTTGTTAATTTAGGTTATTAGAACATAGTATCTGTTGTTAATTTATTTGAATCCCACCACTGGTCTTACTCCCAGGAAAGTGTGTGTTTCCTGGGAGTAAAACCCATTGAACACAATGGAGCTTACTTCTGAGTAGAAAGGATGGCAGCCTTTGACAACCAACAATGCTGGACCTAGAGACAGATTGGCATTGCCTCTGCATGACACCATTTCCATGTACATGATGGCGCATGGAGTTCCACTACTTCCACCACTATTTAAGTTTCAGGGAATTAACCCAATTACGTAGAATGCCTAACTTACAGCCCAATCTTGTGTAGGTTTACTCAGAATTAAGTCCCATTGATTATAAGTTCCATTGATTATCAGTCCCATTGATTATTATTATCCCATTATAATCAATGGGACTTACTCCCAGGAAACTGTGGATAAGATTGAAGCCTCAGCTATTTTCTACCAGCCAGTGGTGTCACTAGGGTTTGCATCACCCGGTGTGAGTGACCAGCGCGTCACTCCATGTTGGACTTTCTCCCAAGCAGTAGACATGGACTTTGGCATTATCCAGCAGGAATCTTCTTATATTATGTTGCAATGGGTACAGGCCTCTATCCATACCCCAATGTCATCCCTGACACATAATCATAACTCTACAAGTTTCCCCATAAAACTCCGCTGTTTTGTATTACAGGAATGTGTCAGAAAATATCAGCAAAATAACTGTCACTGACAGTATGGGTGTCAAAAAATTACGGTTACTATTCCTATCCCTCGAGACATGAGAGGTGAGATGGGTTCATACAGAAAAATCTCAGCTCTGAAATCTGTTCCACGTCTCTTTCATGTTCAGGCTACGTGCTTCGGCTGAAGTCTCATAATCCTTGAGAGCCCCTACAATAATAATTCTTATTAATTAGAGTGAATGCAATCTCAGCAACCAGATAAGGGAATATGGTCAACAAATATGAAACTCATCCAAGCAACCGTTTCGAAAATGTCTTGGGTGACAGAAAGTACTGTGCCTGTAATTGTTTGGATCTCATCATTAGGAACCGTCCCTGGAAATGTTTTGTTTCTTTCCCTCTTCCCTGGAGAGACACAGAAATAAAAATTTTATGTCCTCTTTTTTTTCCCCAACAATGTCACATTAAATGTCTAGAGTAACCTCTCATTTTTGTTCCCATGTTTTTCCTTTAGGGTGACCAGATGCCAAACCCAAAATTCCTGAACCCCAATGCCAAAATTCCTACCCCCAGGCCACAATTCCTACCAGCTTAAAAAATTATTTTTTATAGTTTTTACAGTATTTTTTATAGTTTTTATAGTTTTTGTTTTTATAGTTTTATAGTATTTTTTGTTTTTATAGTTTTTTTGCCATAACTTTTGATGGGAAGGAGATATCTATTTTGCATTGGATTCTGTCTTCAATACGAATCCAATGACATATGGCATGATGGGGTACTGTGCACTATTGTGAAGTTCCAAAACGAAGCCAAAATGTAGGACAATGAAGCCAAAATATAGGACACCCGGACAGGAGGCTAAAAATCCAGACGAATCCGGGTTTTCCGGTCATGTGGTCACCCTGTTAATTTCCTCCAAAGTGAAAACGAAGAAGAATCATTTGGAGGACGGTGTTTCATTGATTAATGTCTAATCAATTCAAATTAATTGTGGTCAAAAATTCAAATAAAAGCACATAGATGGAAGGAGCAGGGGAACCAATTAATGAGTCAGCTAATTATCTTAATTATCCTTGATTAACAAAAATTCCCAAAACCTCATTGGGCTGGAAGGTGGTGATTGAATTGCCTCCTTTAAAAATTTAATTATTTAAAGGATTTCCACCCCGCCTTTCTCCACTATGTGGTCCCAACTTCATAAAAACAACATTATAATAAATAAAATAATAAAAAGGCCCATTAGGGACCATTAATATGACCCCCAGTGTCAATTTTTGGAATCTCCAACTGGGGATGATCCCTTTCGGAGACCCTGAACAGGACTGGATCCAATGATCTTAGTAGAAGACAGTTTTGCGTTTCAGAAGAAGAATCCATTTCTAGAGGTGTTATGTTTCTGGTGAGGATGATAGCATGACATCCTAAGTCTTACTGAATACTTCTGAGTAAGGTAAATAACAGTATTTTGAAACACCTCTAGCCATAGCTCAGTGGAGATACCTCCTTTGTATGCTGAAGATCTCTGGATCAACCCCTAGGGTCTTCACGTAGGGCCAAGATGACCTCTTTCTGGAAACTGCTGCCAGTTATTAAATCTGATGACTTGGATCAATAGCAGTTCTCAAGAAAATGCAGTTTCATGTGTACATAAAAGACAAATGGTAAACGTGCTTATCATAGAAAATTACTTCCTGCCTGCAAGTGAATGGGTATTTCCACTTCCAAGGCAGTGACTGCTATGAGGTCCTTCAAGGACTGGGGTTTGGGGGGACTGGGGTTTGGGGGTATCAGTATCCATCTTCTTGGACACACCTGCATGCAGAGTCTCATCTAGGCTAATTCATTCCTGACCAAAATTTGCCAGAGTGACATCACTTGAGTTTGCGTCCCCCAGTATGGTCAGCCTGAACATCACCTCTATGATGGACCTTCTTCCATGTACTCCCATGCACTGGGCAGTGAGTGTGGTGATGCACCATTGCCCTACCTCTACTGGATTTTTATGTACTATACCTTTTATAGTGGGGTTGCCATAATTCTCTTCCACAAAATCAGGACAGGACCCTCTGTCCCATTTGCCAGTATGGGAACACAATCCCCCCAAATTGGTACTGTCCCCATTTTTAGAACATATGGAAACCCTATTTGATAGACTAGAGATATTTCAACATGGTTTGTTTCATTACATTCTACCTGAAATGACAATTCAATTTCAGGGATTTAATTTAATCAATTATAATTTAATCAGGGATTTAATTATATTGTTATATAACACGAAACTATATCAACTGATATATAACATGGAGTTCAAGAGCAGGGTCTGGTGGGCACAACCCCCAACTCCTCCTTTCCAAGCCCTGCTCCTTTCCCATTTTAAGTTCATTGGCTTCTTTCACTTCCCAACTCCGAGATCAAACAGCGCAAGAACTATCGGCGCAAGTGGTTGCACGGAACACGCCAGTTTGCCGTCTTCGCTCGGTACTCTTTAATTTGGAGCACTGCCCAACTTCAAAGCCCCCGTTAATCAGCCGCTCGATAAAACCTTTGATCTCCTGGAAGAGGCCCTTAGTGCAATTCGCTGAACGATTACGGGAGCTTTCATTACACCCCTGGTAGCCGTTGGAGAAATGGATTTGGTTTTAATGCAAAACCGTCCAAAGTTGCACACGGGCGGCAATTTAACACAAAATCCATACACTAAAGTGCGGGAAAGTTTGCGATTAAAGGCTGCTCATCTGGAAACAGCATTGCTCACCATGCTCAGGAAGCTAATTTGGTGTTTGGGGGGAGGACTTTTTAATTTTAATTTTTAATGTAATTTTTAATTAATTATCTAATTTAATAAAATGTATTAATATTAATAGATTAATAAATTTAATAAAAAATGTAATTAAATTTTTAATTAAAAAAGATAGACTTTTTAATTTTGTGAAGCATGTGTGGAAACCCCCTTTTCAGGGATTTAACTCTGTTGCTTTTAGGAAATGTCATTATATATATATATACAAGCAGATCTGCATACACACACACACACACACACACACACACATATGCAGATCTGCTTGTATATATACATACAAGCAGATCTGCAGTGTAGCACTTTTAAATTGTACAGTTTGAACTTGAAAAGCAGTCTAATAATGACCCCAGGAATCTTTAGGAATGTATCATACTTGAGGTTGGGACCCAACTGGGGGGTCGTGACCAGTGATGGGCCCAGCCTCCCTTAAGATCCAGTACGCCAGAAGTCAGGGGGCGGGGCCGGAGTCAGGGGGTGGGGCGGAGTCAGGGGGCGGGGCGGGCCCTAACCAGGCCAAGCTGCGCATGTGCCAGACTTGGCGCATGCGCAGTGCGTCCCCTGAAGCGTCCTTGGCGCCAGGACGCTTAGTGCGCCTGCGTCCAGCTGGACGCACGCGCACTGAGCGTCCTAGGGCTCAGCGCTAGGACGCTTAGCGCGCCTGTGTCGAGTTGGACACAGGCGCGCTGAGCGTCCTGGCACCAAGCCTCAGGATGCTCAGTGCGCGTGCGTCCAGCTGGACGCACGCGCACTAAGCTTCCTGGTGGCGAGCCCCAGGAGACCCGGTGCCGGCGGACGCTGGCGTACTGGTCCCCGCGGCTCTTGCAGCCGCGGGTCTGGCCAGTTCGCTGTCGTCCGCCCTGGTGGAAGACCCGGTATGGGCGCGTAGGTCCGTACCGGTATCTGCCCACCTCTGGTCGTGACCCAATTTTTGGTGGGTCCCACAGAACCTCCAATGAAAACATGGGTGATGTAAAATCCAGATAACTGATTGCCTCCACATTGCTTTTCATTGATACAGTGTATCAATGCTTGTTTTCCCATAAGTTTCACTGCATCATGGACTTTGTAGTTTTCGCATGGACATTCTCATGTGCTTTTTTCTCCAGAGGTGCCCTATGGACACAACAACATGTGGTTGAATTATTTTAAATGGGGGGATGTGGTTAAAGAGGGGAGGAGGGAAGGGAAGAATGAGACTCTTGTCCCACCAGTTAAACCTGGTACCTGTCCTGAAAACACCCAAAGACCCATCACTTCCCATCTCAAGATCTGAAGTTTCACCAACAGCAGTGCGTAAGCGCTGCAGTACAAGGCAACAGCTGTGGTTCCACATCCGTTGTGTTCATGCAAGTTTGATGCAAATGAGGTGAATTATTTAAAATGCATCATAGATGGATACGCTTCCACCTCCAGCGCATCGCATATGGTGTTCCTTTACTGCAGGAGATCTACCCCAGCCTTGCCTGGGATATTCCATTTTCCCCCAGGCCCTGAATGAACTTTTCAAGACCAGGCTTCCAATTCCCTGAGAGATCAAGATATGCTTTCGGAATCAGATCAACTTGTAGTTTTTAATGTTCCGTGTGCAACACGCTCCTAGCACATTTAGGACTTCTTCAGTGAAGGCCTGTTCCCTCTTGTTTTGTATCCCATTTTTATAAATGTCATATAAAGGATCCCGGATAGATCAGGCCAAACTTTTCAAAGTTCCTAACACTGACCCTCTCTCTTGTGCCAGCAAGAGCATCACTGGGATTTGCATCACCTTGAAAGGGAGACCAGCATGTCACCCCAATGATGGTCCTCCTCCAAGGCTCTGAGTGGTGGACAAGGTGATGCTCTGCCACCCCTACTCTCACTGGTTTTTTCCTATAATGTTTGATAGAATAGAGATATTTCAATGCCATTTGATTCATTGCATTCTCCATTGAATTACACATCCAATGATATGCAACATGATGGCATTATTTGAAAATACCTATATTTCAAAAATTTTAACCAGTAGTGGGGTTACCCCTTCCCCTGTGAGCATCACTTACCCCCAAATTCAGAGTAGCTAAGAGCAAGTAAGAGACTCTACATGCACCCACAGTTACTGCACCACCTAGTGAAAACCTATGGGAAATTCATATTGTAATCCAAACTAAGTTGTTCTTACACCGGAGCAAGGACTCCCCGTCGTTACTCTGGATTTTGCCCTTAGTGTGGCCCAAACCTCCCGAGCAATGCCCTGAGCAGTTGTAGAGTGACTGGTCCTCACCCCAAAAAAAGACTGAGGCTGCAATCCTAAAGACACTTTCCTGGGAGTAAGACCAGTGATGGGATTCAAATAAACTAACAACAGGTTGTATGTCCTAATAACCTAAATTAACAACAGGTTCCATGTCCCATTAGTAACCAGTTCTCAGAACCAGGTGCTCATTAGCAAAGGGTTCCATAGAACCTGTGAGAACCCCCTGAAGCCCACTACTGAGTAAGACCCATTGTACACAACGGGGTTTACTTTTGAGTAGACATGGTTGGGATTATGCTCATTATCTGAAATAACAGTAAAACATATTAGACTATAGAATAGCAGGCTTTTCCCATACAGGGCCATTCAAGCAAGATAAGTGATTATGTAAACTAAAGCCAGCAAAACATTGTTCTGTTAGTGCATTTTTTTGCACCAATAAAAGGGTTTGTTTAATAAAAAGGGGCATAAATCTTTTGCCGGAGGACAGTGGCCGCAAAGGTCCATGAAATCCTCATTTACATCAATTAGCTTCCTTTTCATGTAGGAGGAAAACATCTGCATTTTTCCTAAGCTCACACACCCTACATATTTGCCTGGAGACGTGCCACATGTCCAAAATAATTATGCACTTTAAAATAAATGTGAGTATCCCAAAGGGTTTGCTTTAAGGGTGACGGCCAAAATCCTACCCAGGTTTTCATAATCATCAAGATCTGGCATTATCGGAGGGGCACAGAAATGGTGGGATATTTTCTCTTGAGAGTGAATCTTGGGAGAGAATCTGATTCATTACATCCCATCCAAGCTTTGGAGTCTCCTCCGACATCAATCTCTTTACTTGTCGCTCCAGGAAGCTTGTGTTTCCCCAAAGGGAAGTGCCGAGGATAAGATCTGACAGCTCATCTCTATGTGTAGGAACTAGGAGAATGTTCTTCTTTGATTCCCGAACAAAACCTTCAAATATCCTTTTGTTTAAATCATCAGAACAGGTTTCAAAAGCATGAGGAGTGCCCTATTTTTTGGCTGCCCTTCAACAGTGGAGAACATTTGCATTTTGAATAGTGTAATTTGGTTCTTATAATGCTGGCAGATATCAAGATGCTAATAGGGGCACATTGGCGAGCATCACACATCTGCACATAGGAAGTTGCCCTTGGTCCAGCTAGATCAGGGGTGCCCAACCTGAAGCCTGCCATGTGCCACTTCATATGTACAGAATCTGGAAATGTGCCACCCGACTTGCTCTGGTGGTATCCCTAATGTGTGCAGCCTTGCCAGGATGCCCTGTGTGGTTGATAGGGAATGCGGCCCTCTGTTGCTTGCATCCGACAACATCTGGACCCGCCATGCCAAATTACAGACCAGATAGTGCCCCATAATGGCTTGTACATGGGCTGCCAACCAGCCTCAGCTTGCCAACAGCCTTCCCACCAAGTCAATCTGCATGGTTGGGCATGGAGGCTTCACCCAGATCACCAACGGGGTCACCAATCACAGCTGCATGTGTTATGTCTGCAGTGTCTGTGTACCCCTGGATGTGCATGCAAAGGGATGGTCACCCCAGCCTCGAACAGTACTGTGTGTGTTGCCTCTCAATAATCTCTCCAGGGTTTCGGGTGGCTGAATAATAATAATATTAATACTTTATTTATATCCCTTCTTATTCCGGTGGGGAGGGGGAGACTCAAGGCAGCTAGATCAGGGGTGGGCAGATGCCGGTTTGGGCACACTCGCCTGAACCGGATCTTCCTATTTCCCTGCCGCTGGCAAATCACCAACGGCAGGGAAACGCAAAAACATAGCGGACCGGTTCGGGCCGGCCGCCATGTTTTTGCACCCACTGCGCAAGCACCAACATTGGCACTTGCGCAGTGCCTGCTCTGCACTGCGCAGGCACCAATCTTGCCCACCCCTCGCCTCGCCCAACCTGACCCGTCCCCTGACCCGCCCCTGGCCCCTCCCACTTCCGGCGAACTGGATTTTGGGCCAGGCCGGGCCCACCTCTGAGCTAGATGTATATAGGCTCAAAATGTATCTAGACTGTGCTGTATAACACATGCTTTTCCATAGGTCCTTGCTCTTCCCGCTTGCTTCTGACCATCAAAACTCAAGATGAGACCAGCAACAGAACAGGCACATATCTGGCCCTGAGGAGGTGACACTACTAGTGGTCAAAAATATTGGTATGTTCAAATAATACCATCATGTTAAATAGAATGCAGTGAAACAAACCACACTGAAATATCTGAATCCTATAATTCGTTATGGTCAAAATACCAAAAAATAAAGGAAAACAGCCCCACATTTCCTTTACCAGCCCCAGTGATGTAATTGCATTGACGCTTTTATTGCATTTATTCTATATGGTGGTGATGCATTGAGCTTTTAAGCCGGGCAATGCAAACCCTAGTGACACTTCCGTCTTCCTGCAAGGATGCTGTTCTCCTGTCTGCAGAAAAGAACTTCCCTAAGAGACCCCTCAAATCTGGAGCTGACCCCCCCTTTCCTCCCACCCCACAACCGCAACAAAAAAGGCAAGGCCAACATCTGAAACCTCCATTATTGAACCACGTTTCAGATAAGACGGCAAGTGCTGCTTTGGCAAGACAGAGAGACAAATAAGCCATTTGACTTTCCAGACTATAATAATCAAGGACTTTGTTGGTAATTGCAGCTGCAAGGTCACTCATGTCTAAAGGAAGGGAGGGAGGGATGACCTTGAGCTCTGTGCTTTTTAAAACTTTAATTCACGGTTATGAAGTTCAGTTTGTTCCAAGAATCTTTTGCAAAACCATCCTCTTCCATCTACACGTAGATTACTAAGCCCGACGAGAAGCTGAAAATCGCTTATGAAAGCCGCACGCAATATTCGGAGACTGCCTTTGTACTCCTCCTGTCCTTTAAATACCAAACTAAGCATTTTGCTTGTGACAGCAGGCAAAATAATTACATGCTGGTAGTTCATTATCCAGCATGTAATTAATCTTTGGAACTCCTTGCCATAGGATATAGTGATGGCCTGTGGCCCAGATCAGTATTTGTCAGAACCTAATGGCTTCTGATGGTGGCCATCTCAACCCTGATGGTGATGGCCTCTGGGGATCAGTGTTTCTAAACCAGTGGTATCGGTATCACTTGAGGTGGTATCTGGTGGTACTCACTGAAACCCTGGATACCTACCACCTGGCAGCAAACTCAACATAACCAGTACTTACCAGTACCAGGAACATAACCAGGAACTCAACATAAATAGTGGTAGGAGGTTTTGCTCAATGAGCAGAACTCCAAAGCACTATTGAATGAGCTCTTGAATAAGCTCTCCTGTCCCCCAAGAAGTTCTTACTGGTGTTTGTTACATCTGTCTTTCCAACTCAGAAGTAACTGGTGAGTACATCATTGCCAATGCTTCAAACAGGTGGACCATGTGAAGTGGTTGGAGGTCAAACATTGAGAAACCCTGTTCTAGATGCCTTGAAAAAAGGGATTGAACAGATTACTGGTGGAAAAGCCCATCACAGTTTACACTCCATGATGGGTATGTTCAACCACCTGGTTCTAGAAAGAGGCCACCTCTCAATGCCAGGTGGAAAGGAGTGGTACCCGGATGTAGGTGCTCCTTGCTGCATCTGGTGGACCACAAGAAGCTGGACCAGATGGGCCCTTGGCCTCATCCAGTGATGCTCTTCTTATATTGTTATGGTTAAAGCTTTGGGGTGAATAAGTGGGTTTTGGGAAGGAATTTGGTTAAAAGAGATGGGCTTCTCCAGGGATTCTCAAAGACTGCATCAAGGAAAACAAAGAGCAGAATGGGAAGGAGACCTTTGGGTGACAGAGTGGTGGAGCTGGGGAAGCAAACATTACTGGCAAAGATGGAAGGATACTAGGATGGTGTAGTGCTTAGAGAGTTGGATTGAGACCTGGAAGATCAGAGTTAAAACCCCCCTCAGCCATGAAGCTTCCTGGGTGACTTTGGGCCAGTCACTCACTCTCAGCCTCATCTACCTCACAGGGTTGTTGTGAGGACAAAAGGAGAAAAAACTTTGTAAGCCACCTTGAACATGTAAGACATGCCAATGGAAGCTTTGGCATTGGAAAGGCAGGGTATGAATGAATGAATGGAGGCTTCACCCAGCTCACCATTTTTAATAAACATGTATTTTTTTTAAATACACCGTCTATACCACCAGATATACTGAAAGTGTTTCTCAGCAATGGTCAAACTGAGCAACCCCCACCTCACCTTGCTGACTTCACAATGATCCTAGTCATCCCCCCCCCAAAGGTCATAATACCACCTCTTGTCATAAAGCCTGCCTGAGATTAGCTCAGTTGACTCCCAGGTAAGATCAGATGCAAACAGGTAAGTATGGTGGGACCCCAGATCTAGCCTCATTCACCCACTGGATGAAGACGCATTGAGGAAGGCACACATAAAGGACAAGAAGCCAATTGATAAGCCACTTTTGAGGTTCTGTTGGCCCTTGATCCCAGAAACCCAGTTCCTCACCCAACTGACACAATTGGGGAGGAATTCCCCTCTTGCCCCAAGGGTGACATGGCTTGGAGCACCATGAGAGGTCACCATCCATGCCATGGAACCAGACCAGTGTGCCACAACAATGCAAGAGACCTGGAAGCCAGAATATTGGGTGGGGGGTACCATCCAACCCATATAGGTTGGGTGTAATTCCACATTGCCCCATTATGTGCCCACGTGGTGCATGCATGTGCCCTCGCTATGGGGTGAATAGACCCTTTCCCTCTCCCCTTTGTGACAATCCCCTGATAAAGGCATTGTCGGTTGTAGGTGTCACAGTCCCTAACCTCATTCAGCATGGCGGATAAATGGTTGGAGACCAAATGGTTCTCCATGGAGATCCATTTACTTCTCTTTCTTTCCACCGACATCCCCGGACGACATCCTTGGGAGGTTCTCATCATTGTCATGGTGGTCGTTGTTCTCAGTGACCATGCCAACAGCATCCCTTTCCATTCCAGCACATTCCCTTGGTGACCCAAGCATAACATTCATCTCTCTCTTTCGCCGGCAGGTCCAGAACAGGACAATGTCGTGACATCCACCCTGACTCCACAAATCGTCCATTGATGACCATGGTTTGGTGTTTGGAGTGTCAGTGATCAAATGTTCAAGCTGCACATGCAGATTGGGGATTCACATAATCACCCCATACCAATCCTTCAGGCTTAGCCAAGTCTAACTGAGAGCCCCACCTATCATTTCACCCAGCATTGCAGTCCTTGGGTAGGGATTAATTAAGATAACCAGATAAATCTAGCTTAGAGTAGTGGAGAGAATGCTCTGGCTACCATTTTATCGGACAGCGTCACCTGAACTGGTGAGCTTTCTTGTCTCAGGTCTAGCTGAAAAAACGCCCCGCCAACCGGCTAGTCTGACAGTGCAGTCCTTAAGTAAGCCTCAACAGGTGAGCCTTCTCTTGCACCTGGACAGGTGAGCTTTCCGTACTCAGGTCTAGCTGAGGGAATGCCCTGCCGACCGTCTAATCTGATGGTGCAGTCCTCAGGTAAGCCTCAACAGGTGAGCCTTCTCTTGCACCTGGACAGGTGAGCTTTCCGTACTCAGGTCTAGCTGAGGGAATGCCCTGCCGACCGTCTAATCTGATGGTGCAGTCCTCAGGTAAGCCTCAACAGGTGAGCCTTCTCTTGCACCTGGACAGGTGAGCTTTCCGTACTCAGGTCTAGCTGAGGGAATGCCCTGCCGACCGTCTAATCTGATGGTGCAGTCCTCAGATAAGCCTCAACAGGTGAGCTATCTATTGGGCTTCGACAGAATAGGTGACTTACCTGAATAGCTGAGAGAATGTTCTGTCTGGCATTTGATCTGACAGTGCAGTTCCTCAGGTAAACCTAAACAGGTGAGCTTAGTTAAGCTCACATTTGGCCTTAGGTAAGCCTTCACTGAAAGGAGTGCCTCACCCACCATTTAAAACTCGGCATTTCAGTCCCCAAGCAAGGCTAGACAGGTGAGCTTCTGATTGCACCTGGACAGGTGATCTTTCTTTAATCAGATTTCCTTGAGGTAAATCTCCACTGACCATCTCATATGATGGCGCATTCCTCAGATGACACTGAACAGGTGAGCTTTCGATTCCACCTGCACAGGTGAGTTTTTCTTACTCAGGTCTAGCTGAGAAAATGCCCTCCGACCATCTAATCTGATGGCGCAGTTCTTCGGTAGGCATCAACAGGTGAGCTATCTATAGGTCTTAAACAGAACAGGTGACTTACCTGAACAGCTGACAGAATGCTCTGCCTGGGATTAGATCTGCCAGTGCATTCCTCAGGTAAGCCTAAACAGGTGAGCTTAATTAAGCTCACATGTAGCCTTTGTTAAGTCTTCACTGAAAGGAGTGCCTCACCCACCATTTAAAACTCGGCATTTCAGTCCCCAGGTAAGGCTAGACAGGTGAGCTTTCTATTGGATCCTAGCCAGGGGGAACTGCAGCGCACTTGTCACCTGGTGTGGGGGCACAGCGCATCACCCCTGGGACACAGGCACACCCCCAAGGCGCATGCCGACTGGCTTCAGACGAGCAGAGAGCATGCGCCAACTGGCACATGCGCAGTCTTCTCTGAAGCTGTTCGGCTTCAGATGAAACATCCCCCTCTCTAAGGGAGAGGAAGTCCGCGTCTCTGCATGGCTATTTGGCCGTGCAAGAGAGGCAGAGCAGCAGCTAGAAGCTGCCACTCGGCTTCCTTAGTGAGGTTGAACGGCCGTGAAGAGGGACGCATGTGCGTATGTATGTATGGACGCACATGCGCAGTGTGTCTGCACAACCATTGGCCCTTGCTCTGGAGGCGCACAGGCTGGTCAGACATGCGCAGTGTGTCTCTCTGCACCTCAGCTGGTCATTTTGGCCAGCTCCAAGGCAGAGTGGCAGCAGAGTTGGCCAAAAAGGGCATGCTGACGTCCGGAGTCGGCCAGAGGAGTGTCAAACTCCTCTGCCGCATCATCCCTTGGGAGCGCATCACCCGGTGTGGCCCACACCAGCCGTACCACCTTGGTTTTGCGACTGACCCTAGCCTAGTCTACCTGAGATCTCTACCAGTGGTGGGCACTTACCGGTACGGGCCTACGCGCCTGTACCGCTTCTTCCAGTTTCCCTGCCGCTAGCGTACCACCAGCGACAGGGAAACGCAAAACATAGCGGACCGGTACGGTCCGCCATGTTTTGCGCCCACCGCGCCTGCTTAGAAGCGGGCAGGCCGCTTCTAGGCAGGCTCTGCACAAGCACCGACGTCGGCGCTTGCGCAGAGCCTTCCTAGAAGCCGGTGCCAGCTTCTAGGAAGGCTCTGCGTGAGCGCCGGTGACGGCACTTGCGCAGAGCCTGCTTAGAAGCTGGCAGGCCGGCTTCTAAGCAGGCACTGCGCAGGCGCCAACGTCGTCCCGCCCCTCGCCCCTCCCCAGTCCCGCCCCCTCACCCCGCCCACACACTCCTGACCCCGGCTGGCCCCTCCCACTTCTGGCGTACCGGATCTTGGGATGGGGCCAGCCCATCTCTGATCTCTACCCATCATTAACCTGGCAGTGCAGGCGTAGCTGGTTGCCCACGTTGGAGCCGAGAAGGAATTTTTCCCCGCCAAACCCCATATTGGCTCTGGGAGAGGCAGGTTTTTTGCCTTCTCTGCACTGCCTTCCTCTTGGGCTGCTGCCCCTTGGCATGTTGCTCTAGAGGAGTTAATGTGTGAGGCTTTAGGAGCCACCCCTTAAAAGACCCTGTTAAAAGTTTGTTTGGAGCTCAATGAGCCCAAAGCATCATCCTCATGTGATAAAAAATGAATAAAGTTGGTTTAATTAAAATATTTTGTGGTCTTGTGTCTCTTCCTGAGTTTGGCAGCAAGTTTCTTGTCATCCTCTTATTCAAATTACAGTCCAAGTTCGGGTTCAGATCCCTTGAAATCAGTGGGATTTAATTCCATCTCAGGCTTTTGTTCCCTATATTTTGTTGGAGTTGAATAGAACTGTTTGAATTGAATGATGCACATGGAGGGTTGATGCGCATGGGAGGATGTTGCACATGGGTGTTGATGTGTATGAGGGATGTTGCGCATGGGGGGTTGATGCGCATGAGAGGATGTTGTGCATGGGGGGATTGATGTGCATGGGTGGTTGATGCGCAGTGGGGAGTATGGCATACGGAGGATATTGTACTCCCACAACATGGATACATTTCGCTAGTTTAGTATATATTTATTAATTACAAAAAAGCTACATTAAGCCTATTCACAAGGAAAAGGAGGACACAGAGGATTATGTGCAGGAAAAAGAGGCCATATGATCATCCTGGTCCTGGAACCATTTTCTTTTATTCTGGGACTGGGTTCAAATTACTCCTGTGCCTCATGTGCCCTGCAAGGTGGTCCCTTCACTTGGTCATGTAGCCCATCTTGCAGCCAGCGCATGCAGTGCCTTCTCACCTGCACTATATCCAGAGCAAATATGGGGCTGGTTGTGGGTCACCCGAGGGAAGGGAAAACTTCTACTAAGGGTCTACTAAGATCTCTGCCAACTCGATCTGGCATAAGTGTTAGGTCCTGGCCCCACTTCCTATTCCCCACTTGCCTGCCCTGGAAATACCCTCTACGTACCCCAGAACTTCTCCCAGGAACGTCGCCTCTCCAGACATCCTCAGATCTCCTGTATCAAGTTCATCCTATACAAATTTACCCTGCCATAGCTGGATCTGGCACGTGGTGGCCTATGCAACTCCTTGCACCGGTCTCAGTAGTGGGTTTCAGGGGGTTCTCACAAGTTCTACAGAACCCTTTGCTAATGAGCGCCTGATTCTGAGAACCAGTTACTAATAGGACATAGAACCTGTTGTTAATTTAGGTTATTAGGATCTGTTGTTAATTTAGGTTATTAGGATCTGTTGTTAATTTATTTGAATTCCACCACTGACTGGTCTCCCCAACTCCCAACGGATTTGCGCAGGCTCAGTGGCTGGTTTGGATTGTGCCCCAAGAGATCTGGGTGGACAGTCATGAAGAAGTACCGAGATCTGATGAGTATGCAGAGTTTTATCCTCCAAAGAAAACCCCTAAACTTACTTCCTTTTGTGGGAAATGAAGAAAAGCAATATAAACACAGTTATTCTGTTACTGGCTATAAGGAACCATCTACCTTAGTTAATGAAAAGGTACCATACTTTGTTTTAATAAAAAAAAGGAAAAAATGCAAATATTCTGGGCTACGTCCCATGGGAGGAAAGTGAGGACCGAAATGTATTCTTGTCCGACAGATGAAGAATAACTTCATACACTAGATTTCAGCTCTAAACAAAATGTTATGCGACATAAATGTCTTGCCTGAGCCAAATTGGAGAAGACAGATTTCCAAGGGAAGGTAGATGGAAATTTGACAGAAAGTAAAATCTAGAAATATTGAAAGCCACCCAGGAGGAAAAGATAGTGTTTGGCTGCTGAAGTCTCATTTGTGCGGCACAATATATCCGGATTGATTAAAATAGATTCCGGTTATTGATTGCTGAAGATCATTACATACCCCTGTCAGTACTCCGTGGCATATTTTTGATATAAAAATAGTTGGGTATATTTTTGATGCACTCGGGGACAAAATCTATATCAGGTTGAAGCACTGACTACATTTATTGAGTTGGGGCCTGAGCCATAGTGGCCCATAGGCTGATGACATCAAGACTTGACTACTGTAAGGCTTTCTATATGGAGAACACCCTTGGAGATGGTATGAGGGCTGGAATCGGTGCAGAATATTTAAATAACAGCAGCGATCCTGCCCCGTATGTCACCAAATGCCCCCTACCAGGAAAATTCCATATCCACCAATAGACACATCCTAAGGGCTGGAGAGTTCACAAGGTATAACGCTTGTGAGGTCACAGTTGTGGGACCCCGGGGCATTTGTCCCTCCAGGTATGCCAGTGGTGGATGATGAGGCTACAGGCGCTCAGCAATTTCGTTTCATCAGACAGTTACATCTACTGCCCACTTCTGGGTATAATTCAAGCCACTAGTGTTGACCTCTAAGGTCCATTGGACTCCCATACATCCTTCCATTAGTTGAGGCTCACTTGGGGACAACAAGGTATACAGATATCTCCAATGTGGTATCACAGGTACCTGTGGAACTGTCTGCTTTTGGCGTTACAGGTCCATCCATGTTAGAACCTGAGGATTGAACTCCCTGAACCCACAGTGGAGTCATGGACCTGAGCTCCTGCATGCAACCAGTGGTCACATCTAGGAGGCTTTCTAAGGTCTACATGGGTCCATCACAGGCCCCTCAAGCAGTGGCATCACTAGGGTTTGTGTCACCCAGTGCAGGATGGCAGGGCATCATCCCCATGATATACTTCCCCCTATGGAGTGGGTGGAAAGATGTACCATTGCCACTTAGTGGTGGGTGTGATTGATATACCATTGCCCCTGCCCCGACTTAGTAATGCCACTGACCTCAAAGCTGCAAATACGTTCTCAGCGCTGAAATAATCTCAATGCGGAAATAATCAATAGACCCTCCAATGAATAAGTAAAAAGAAACCATAAATTAGCTTTGAAAACCATTAACCGATGAGTAATCCATTCCCTTGTTTTCAATTATTGCCCTGATATCTTGCAAAAAAAATGCAGATTTTTTGAATCTGACAAGTGGGCAATTCATTTTCGGAAAATCAATGAGAGGGCAACAGGCTCCTGATTGGCCAATTATCCCAGCCTCTTGGAAATGTGTTGAAGGGTAGAGTAACGTTTCTCACGCTGTCAGCACAAATTTGGAAGGGTTTTACTACAGCTTCTTACAACAGACACCCATCTGGGCTTTTCAACGGTATAAAACAATCCGCGTGACCTCAGTTTCCCTCTATTCGGCAGGAAAACATGTCCAGATTGTGTCTTACCGTAGGCCTGGAAAAGTCTTTTGAAGAAGTATTTACATGGACTCACTTAAATTAGATCCTGCCATTCCACCCACATGAGGCTCTCAAGGTGCCTTATATAAGGAACAGGGAAATCTCACGTGTAGATAAGCCAGACCCTATGAGAGTAGATGATCCTATACGCCAGACCCTATGAGAGTTCACAAGGTTCACATCTTTAAGAAAGATGCAGCCAGACTGGAGCAAGTCCAGAGGAGAGCAACAAGAATGATCAATGGGATGGAAGGGAAGCCCTACGAGGAAAGGTTGGGGGAACTTGGGATGTTCAGCCTGGAGAAGAGGAGGCTGAGAGGAGACATGATTGATTGCCCTCTTCAGATACCTGAAGGGCTGTCATAGGGAGGAAGGGGCTCCTTTGTTCATAGCTGCTTCTGAAAGCAGGACTAGAACCAATGGGGACAAACTGCAAGAGAGGAGATTCCGGTTGGATATCCGGAAAAAATTCCTGAGGGTGAGGGCAGTTCGGCAGTGGAACAGATTGCCAAGGGAGGTGGTGGACTCTTCCTCACTGGGGATCTTCAAGCAGAGGCTCAACAAGCACCTGTCGGGGATACTCTAGGGGGATTTCCTGCTGCAGGCAGGGGGTTGGACTAGATGACCTACTAGGTCCCTTCCAACTCTATGATTCTATGATTCTAGGTATCCCATAAGCCAGACCCTATGAGAGTAGACGATCCCATAGGCAGCGTGGTTCAAAGCCACATAGGACTTTGTAGGTCAAAACCAAGAACTTTAATTGGGCCAGGAAACTACCTGTATTTACTCAAATCTAATGTGCCACTGAATCTAATGTACACCCCAATTTTAAAAGGCTTGATATTAAAAAATTTTATTGGCAATTGTAATGCGTAGGTGCAGAGCAGGTGCAAAATTTAATTTTACTGTATAGAACATGATAGTTAACATGATAATAATAATAATATGCTAATAGGTTTGTATTACTGTTTTTACCTAATTGTACTACTTAATACAGCAGTGGGTTTATGTGACATTTTTATTACAATATAGTAAACTGTTAAAGTAAACTATCCAAACTATGTCTACTCAAAAGTAACCACCATTGTGTTCAATGGGTCTTACTCCCAGGAAATTGTCTTTAGGATTGCAGCCTTAGACTTTTTTTCTAAGTCAACTTAGAAACGTATTTACTCAACTCTTAGAAACGTATTTACTCAACTTAGAAACGTATTTACTCAACTCTTATGTGCCGTCAAATCTAATGCACACCCTGATTGTGAAGTTGAGGCTGAAAAGGGAGAGCGTTAGATTCGAGTAAATATGGTAACTGACAGCCACTGTTGTCGTGGTCCAAATGACCAGTAACTAGTTAACTTGCACTTAACAAGCACTTGCACCAGTAACAAGCACTTTGCATCTGAACCTGCTGAAGTTTTGGAACAGTCTTCAGAGCCAGTCCCATGCTGAGCATGTTATAGTAGTCTAAGCATGAAGTAACAAAGGCTACAATCCAGAGTAACTACGGGAGCACGTAAGAGACATTACGTGCACCCATAGTTACTGCACCACCTATTGAAAACCTATGGGAAATTCATATTGCAATCCAGAGCAGCTTGTTCTTACTCCGGAGCAAGGACTCCCTGTAGTTACTCTGGATTGTGCCCTAAGGCATGGTCCACCATAGCCAGATCCAAACCAAGTCGGGTATGGTCAGAGCTGATGCAACAGGTGAAGCTGGGCAAAGATCTCCTTTCCCAGGCCAAAGCCACCTCTTGTCCACCCAGGAGAAGCTGGAAATCTAGCAGGACCCCCACGGTGCAGATTTGATCCTACAAGGGGAAGTGCCACCTCATCTGATCTAACTCATGGTGACCAGATGCCCAAACCACAAAAGTAGGACAAAGTCTTGGATTGCACTCAGCCTGGCCTTTCCAGCAGACAATGGCATGTTTGCCTACTCATGAGTAAAGCTGCGATATTGGGCACTTTCACTTTCCCATAGAGCTCAATGCATATTATTTTTTATTTTTAGTTTTTTGGGCCATAACTTTTAATAGGAAGGAGATATTTCAAAACTGATTTTTGAATTGAATTCTGCTCTTCAAATGGAATCCAATGACATATGACATAATGGGGAACTGCACACCATTGCAAAGTTCTAAAATGGAGGACAATGAGGCCCTTTTGGAGGACACCCAGACAGGAGGCTACAAAAGAGGACAAATCTGGAAATTTCAGGTCATTTGATCACCCTTGATCTAATATCTGAGCCACTGGTTTTTGGATCTGGAGGACCTGGGCTGTAGCAGAGGTGGGGGAAAGGGGAGCTTTGAATCCATTGCATCCTTGATCTAGACCAGTGGTATTCAGGCATTTCAGCAGTTCAAACTTAAAAATGGGTCTGGGACCCACTGTCAAACTTACTGGGATGTTCTTCCATGTCTACTCAGAAGTCCCATCGTGTTCAATGAGACTTACTTCCAGGAAAGCCCAGTGCCAGATTTCAAGATGGTGGATCCCACCCTCTCACGGCCCATTTTAAAGACCACTGATCCAGACAGAGTGGCTGTGGGGGCGCAAGTGGTTAAGACACCATGCTTGTTAACCAGCAGGCCAAGGTTCAAGATCCGGGGCGGCCCCACAAGACAGGGTGAGTTCCTGTCCTTCGCCCAGCTCTGCAACGCAGCTGGATCCAATCGTATTGGCTCTGCCTTTCCATTGGACTAATTCAGTGGCGTGGAGAGGGGGGATTTGCTGCTTGGGGAACAGCCTCTCCTCCATAACAATCCAACCCAGGCTTTCGTTCTTCGCATGCAGCATATGCAGCGCTGAGCACGATACCATAGTCTCTCAAGACTGATGGAGGCCTGATCCAGACAGATATGAGACATTTGATATGAGAAGAAGCAAGCCCATTCATTCATTCATTCATTCATTCATTCATTCATTCATATCCTGCCTGACACTATAAAAAAATTCAAGGCAGCTGACAAAAATAAAATAGACAAAGCCTGCAATCCTATCCATATTTTCATGGGAGTAAGCTCCATCAACTATAATGTGGCTTACTTCTGAGTAGACCGGCATAGCATTGGGCTCACTGTTAAAAAAACATCAGTTAAAAACATATAAAAATGGGCTGTTAAAACACCATTAAAAAAATAATAAAATATAAAAAATTCCCATAATAGAAGTAATCAAAAGCAGCATCTTAAAAGCAACCATACCCCCAAATCCAGAGTAACTACGGGAGCACGTAAGAGACTTTACGTGCACCCGTAGTTACTGCACCACCTAGTGAAAACCAATGGGAAATTCATATTGGAATCCAGAGTAAGTTGTTCTTACACCGGAGCAAGGACTCCCCGTAGTTACTCTGGATTTTGCCCTTAGTCTTAGAAAACAACAACTTCAGAGCAAATACATTGGGGGAAACAGCATATTTAGAGCATCATGTATTTTCTCCTTGCCTGCCTCTTTTTCTGATGCTGGAACCTTAAAAGGCTTGGCTGAAACTCTTCCCCTAGATTTAAAGGGGATAATTTCCAGCACTCATCTATGCATTCCTATTAAATGAACAGGGAAGGGGCGCTCGCCTTTAGTTGCCCCAACAGAGTGTGGTCAGTTGCAACCCAGCGGCAAGTGAAGTTTCCTCTGGTGCAGCTCTAGATTATTTATATTTGTGGGATTTCAAAAACTATGCGCTGAGCGGCTTGGAAAAAAAGGCATGCTTTCCTGCCGCCGTTAATAGCACGTGAAAATGAAATGCAAACACAATTAACTTCAACTCAATTTATATTTAATGACAATTAGGAGAACTTTGTTCTTCCAATTAGGTCTTCACTCATCAGACACAGAAAGGGAGGAAAATCCAAGGTCGGCCCATTTGTGAGGCCAGCTGAGGCAGGTTGCATAAGGGGTGCCATAAGTGACACATTGGGTGCAAGCCTAACCAGGTCTACTCAAAAGTAAGCCCCATTGTGTTCAATGAGTCTTACTCCCAGGAAAGTGTCTTTAGGATTGCAGCCATTGAGAGGGAATTAGGGGGTGACAGATTTTGGGTGGCTTTCACCCCAAGTCTGCCACTGCTTATATAAGCCAAAATGATCTGCTGTGCAAGGAGCATTGTAAGGATTTTGGTTTTACTTGTAGCACAGGTTTGGTAGATATGAAGCAACATCAGGCCACACTGCCCTTGGTTGAATCAGTGCTTTGCAGGATCGAGATCAGGAGCATGTGGAGCGCATGGATAAGTTCCAGTTTATTTATTTGAAACTATTAACAGCTCGCAGCTGTCACTTGTGGAGTTATAATATAACATCATTCAACATTTAAAAACAACCTCCCCCTTTTGAGCATCTCAGCTACCTTTTGCCATCTCACTCCTCAGTGGCTCTCCTCAATTGCCCCCCACCCCACCTCTTCTCAGCCTGGCCTGTTATCAGTTGACAGTTTGAATATTAACAGTTGCATCTCCTCAGCCTGCTTGATTCACATGGGAGGCTGGCCAGAAGATGCGGACGCCCTACCTCGCAAGTCTTTTATGTAGGAAGATATATTTCTCAATCTGCCCTGTTTGAAGTTGAAATGTTGACAGTTGCATCACCTCAGCCTGCTTGATTCACATGGAAAGATGGCCAGAAGGTGCGGATGACCTTACACACAAGACTTTTAAGTAGGAAGATATATTTCTCAATCTGCCCTGTTTGAAGTTGAAATGTTGACAGTTGCATCACCTCAGCCTGCTTGATTCACATGGCAAGATGGCCAGAAGGTGCGGACACCCTTATACACAAGGCTTTCTATGTAGAAAGATATATTTCTCAGCCTGGCTTGTCATCTGTCCCAGTTAAAAACGAGCGTTGTAGTGTGAATGGAATGTTGACAGTTGTCCTCCTCAGCCTTCTCCTCTCCAGAGACACATGGGAATAGAACCCTCAGCCTCACAATGTGCGGACACCCCTTGCACATATCAAGGCTTTAATGTAGATAGAAACATATCCCACCTTTTTCCCAATCAAAGACATTCAAGGTCACATACAAAATATAATCAATACAAATTAAAATGTATTAAGTTTTATATGTATTAATATCATATTTAATAATACATATTAAAACATATTAAATTAAAATGTATTAAATTAAAACGTATTGAAGTATTAAAAATGATTTATGATTTATGATTAAAAACCATAAGCGTAAAAACAGAACAAAACCGAGCATCGCACAAAACCATTAAAAAGTTTAAATAAAACTTTCTATTAAAATTTAATAAAAATAAAACCGTCTATTAAAATTTAATAAACAATCAAATCAGCCACCCACAGTTAAAGGCCCTTCTGACTCAGATAAAGATATTGAGGTCCTGCTGATAGGTCTGTAGAGATGGAGTTGTTAGTAATTCTAGGGGGGAGGAAATTTCACAAATGAGGAGCCACCACCTAGAAGGCCCTATTCCTAGGATGCAATCCTAAGGACACTTTCCTGGGAGTAAGACATATTGAATACAATGGGGCTTACTTTTGAGTAGACTTCTTTAGGATTGTGCTCTTAGTCTCATCCCACCCCATCACCACTTGGCCAACTGCCCCACAGGTCCGAATTGTGCTATATACTCACTGGGTCATGTTCATGAGCACTTCTCTCCATCTAAAATATGGCTCGACACATGATTTTCTCCAATAAGCCCTCCTAAATCTTCCTACAACCCACACATTCAACACCCCTAGACTGTGACAGAAACTGCTGATGAGCATATTAAGCTTTCCACGGTGCAATTTTCCTTTGTGTCAAATAATTCTCACTATTTTTTTCCTTGCCAACCCCATTGAATGCAGCCCCAGTTTCAGTCGCAATTTAATTTAATTTTAATGAAAATATATGATTATACGGGTTTTTTTTAAGAAAACACATTCTTATCCAGGCTACTTTGATGAACGCGGCATGCGAAGAGTGGTATTAATTTAGCTAATTGCTATGCATGGATTGAGGAGGGTTTCAATGGCCAACACAAAAGGGAGTTTTATTTGAACATTTTGGAGAGAGGAGAATTTAAGCAGGAGATGAAAGGGGTGGGAATCGCACATCACCACGTTCTTCGCGCAGCACGATGACTGACCGTGGAGGATGGCGTGACCCGCCAATGGTTGGTAGTGGGATGTTGTATAATTTTAAAATATATTTTAAATATATTTTTAAACTGAGCTGCCTGAAATAATCCTGTAGTATGGAAATTAAAGTTATAGGTGGCAAACATTTGCTCTAGGAGGTCTCCTTGGTGTATGGGGTATTTTCTCCCTTACTACAGGTAAAGTTCCAGCCATCTCCATGGGGCTACTCAGATCTATATCTGCTATATAACTGGCACAAATCTGGAAAGTTCATACAGACCTGCCCAGCCTGGGGGTTGGGATGTGGCATGTACTGGTAGCATAGCAAGAGGGGTCTGTCTTGGGGAGAACCTCACCCCTTCAGAACCATTCCAGTAAAGGGATTCCATACAGCTCTGTTTTATTCCTCCTTCTGGAATGGCTCCAGAGACTCCCTCCAAGACTGCTCTACCCCCTCTTGCTATGCCACTGGCATGCGCTGTCACTATTCCCAACCCTCTTCCATGCCAGATCCTCCTGCCCCCCATCTGGAATTACTACCTCACCACCTGCAGAATGCCTTCGTGCCACATTCGCCCAATACATCACCACCTGGTGCACACTTACCTGCGCAGGCTGTTGTAGGGTTCGGATCTGGCTTAGCCAAGCGACTTTCAAACACATATTTCTTAACAAGTAACCAAAATACACAACAAATTACAGTAAAATGAACAAAGGCATGTGTGGGCAATGAATATCTGATGTATTTGAATGATGGTTATTTACTGAAGACAGTCACAAGGAAATGCCAAAAACAGTTTAGCACCATGTCAAATGCCAATCAACATCAGGGAAGACAATTTTAGCCTTTTAGATCTTCAGAGAGAGGTTGAAAGAGTGGAGCATGTGTTGGATGAATGAGTCTGGGTATAACAGAAAGATGTTGAAAAAGCGGCACTATCAGAAAACAAAACCATAGGGATAGTGGGGGGTGCTGGTAAGTGCAAATAGTGTCACATTTGTCGTACCCAGGGTGGTGCAGGGACCACTGCGCTGGCTTAAGATATGGTTTGGCTTGCGCCATGTGAAATTTACCTGTCTACTTACAGGTGCCATTTTTGTCCCGGAATCCCATTCTTCATAGCCATCCTACTTCAGTTCCCCGAACCCATCGAAAAGCAACCCTATGCCCCACATATGATCCGACAAAACATACATAGTTTTTGGGCCCTACCTTGCCATTCTCCTTTAGCATAAAATCAACTTTGAAATGTTTTATTGTTATTTCCAGGAGAGGAAAAAGGTAACCTTAGATTCCCCCCCCCCTTTTAAAGCTGCTTTGACAGCGGTGTCAGACCAATTCCGAGAGCTGCCAGCTTGGCTGAACTCCTCACATACCCTTCAGGACTGTAATTCTAGGATGTCATTCTGGATGTGCAATTCAAGGGAAGAGCTCCATTCCATTACAGTCTGCAATTAACAACAGCATTAAGAGCTCGATACGGCTAATAATAGCCTTAGCCCACCAGGAGGATAGCAACGTCTTCCTCCCCCCCCCCCAGCTTGAAGACCACCATGTATGGGGGAAGTGAGAGAGCTAAGAAAAATACAACCCTTTATACCCCTTTAGAAAAACACTAGGAGGAAAAGTCAGATTTGTCACCAGCTGTTTGCATAAAAGAACCAGATTGAACGCAGAGATTATTTTTATTTTATTGTTCAAGCGTTGATGGTCCAGTTTGAGGAAGGAGGACTGAATACAACTGGAAAGTCACTACATGAATGACAGACCAATCTGATGAGCAGAAAGAACAACAAATTGAGAGCCCAAGCCTATGCACATCTACTCAGACATAAGTCCTTTATAATAAATGGGGCTTGCTCTCCGGTAAGTGTGGATAGAATTGCATCCAGGGATTCCAAACCCTGGATCCTGTGCAAAACAGAAATCCAATGGGATCTTGTCCATCTTGTCCAATGGTCCATCTTACGTTGGACCTTGGACTGGTCCCAAGGAGAACACAAAGTGCTTCAACAACAGTTTGATAGTATCCTAGCTTTTATTATATAGGTTTTTCTAGCCAATTTGGCCCAAACTCACCCTATTTTGCAGAGATAATATCAGAACCCCGTCAGCCACCTTGAGTCCCTCCAGGAGAAAGACAGGATATAAATAAAGATGATTATGATTATGATTATGATTATCATTATTATTATCATTATTATTATCATCATCATCATCGTCGTCGTCGTCGTCGTCGTCATCGTCATCGTCATCATTATCTCCATTCAAATTGATTGCCAAGAGAACAAATAAAAAGAATTTTTTTAACCTAATTAGTCTGTGGAACCCCTTGCCTCTGGACACAGTAATGGTGCCAGACCTAGATGCTTAGATGTCCACAAAGATGGACTAGCCAAGAAGATTAATTGCAGGCCTTTTTGGCCACCATTGGGTGATTTCACCTAGCTAGGCTCATATCAGAAATCTCATAGTTTGGAGATCTCATTTGTTTTGGCCATGATGCGCATGGTTAATGCCAAACTTTCAAATGAGCATCTGTCGGATGGAAACACTTCAGAAGCAACTTGGACTGTCAATCTCCCAAACAAGGGAGAGAGAGAAAATTAACAGTGTTAAGGGCATCCGCAAGGATGGATCTTCATTAATGATTTACAGTTACAGAGGCTACAAAGATAGATAAGAGGGGCCTAATCAGCAACACTGATTAGACAAATGGGATTAGACAAATGTGCTGTGGAAACGTGTTTCAACTGTACCACCAGCCTGGTCTGAGATGCCGCACACTAGTGGAATGGAAGCCAGTTCCTTTCATTTCATCAATGTACATTCCAAGATCGGGATTATAAAGATTATAAGCCATGTCCCTATATTGGGGGATCTGTTGCATGGACCTGCAGTGGATACAGAAACTGCAGATATGGGGAACCCACCCAGGTACCCATTAAAGTGATTGCAAAACTAACCTTAGCGAAAAAATGTATTTGCCTAACCCCCAAATCCAGAGTAACTACAGGAGCACGTAAGAGACTCTGGGCGCAATCCCGAGTAACTATGGGGAGTCCTTGCTCCGGTGTAAGAACAATTTACTCTGGATTCCAATATGAATTTCCCATAGGTTTTCACTAGGTGGTGCAGTAACTACGGGTGCACATAATGTATCTTACGTGCTCCTGTAGTTACTCTGGATTGTTGGGCTAATGTGCACTTGGTACAGTTGAAACACGTTTCCACAGCACATTTTTCACTAGGTGGTGCAGTAACTACGGGTGCACGTAATGTATCTTACGTGCTCCCGTAGTTACTCTGGATTGTAGGGCTAATGTGCACTTGTAGTTACTGCACCACCTAGTGAAAACCTATGGGAAATTCATATTGGAATCCAGAGTAAGTTGTTCTTATACCGGAGCAAGGGCTCCTCATAGTTACTCTGGATTTTGCCCTTACTGGGTCGCTATAAGCCTGTAGGCTTATCAGGACATTCAGACCGCCTGAACTCTTTAAAAGTCCTATCCATACTTTCCTGAGAGAAAATACTATTGAACACAATGGACTTACTTTTGAGCAGACATGCTTAGGATTGCACTGGAAATTATTTTTTTCTTTTTCTTTGTAAACCACTTTGTGAACTTTTAGTTGAAAAGCGGTATATAAATACTGAAGATACAGAGATGATCTGTGGATCGAGGGGCCTGCCTGTATAAGTGAGTGAAATTCCCAAACCATTTATTTTCAAACTGTGGCTACAAATATTAATGGGGAGATTAAGGTGGTTTTCAACAAACACTTAAAATCCCCAAACTGTAGGATCATAGATAGTAGAGCCTATGGTTTCCCCCAAAACACTAGGTTGCAATCCTAAAGACACTTTCCTGGAAGAAAGAGCTACTGAACACAATAGGGCTTACTTTTAGTAGACATAGTAGACATACTTTAGTAGACATAGGGCACAATCCAGAGTAACTACGGGAGCACGTAAGAGACATTACGTGCACCCGTAGTTACTGCACCACCTAGTGAAAACCTATGGGAAATTCATATTGCAATCCAGAGTAACTTGTCCTTACTCCAGAGCAAGGACACCCTGTAGTTACTCTGGATTTCATCCATAGACTGCAATCCTAAAGACACTTTCCTGGGAGTAAGACCCACTGAACACAATGGGGCTTACTTTTGAGTAGCCCCAAATCTTCCAAATCCCTCATTTGGAAGGGATTACTTACTTCCAAATCCCTCATTTGGAAGGTTAGGATTGTGCTCATAGTATTCCCCAAATCCAGAGTAACTGGTGTAGTTACTGCACCACCAGTAACTATTGTTGGTGTAGTTACTGCACCACCTAGTGAAAACCTATGGGAAATTCATAATGGAATCCAGAGGAAATTGTTCTTACACTGGAGCAAGGACTCCCCATAGTTACTCTGGATTTCTCCCACAGTTAGGATTGTGTTCTATGTCTTTTGGAGTATGGATGCCCATTAATGCTGTTTGATGAATCTGGGCATGATGAATTTGGGACATCCCTACAAAATTTTGGGGCAACCCTACAAAAAGATGTACAGTTTTCAGTGGAATATCCCCCTTCTCTCCCTGGTTATCAACTTGTCACTCCTATTTTTTTTTTAAAAAGGTTTTGTTTGTTAATAAATGCCATAAGAACATAAGAGTATAAGATTAGATTAATTTTAAATTAATCAGTTTAATCAGTTTTAATGTAGATGTTTTTTATTTATTGTTTTAAGATGCTTTTTAAAACTGTTTTAATGTACTGGATTTTATTGTCGGTTTTTTAATGTATTGTTTGTGAGCCACCTTGGGTCCCTCCGGGAGAAAGGTGGGATAGAAATAAAGTTGTTTATTATTATTATTATTATTATTATTATTATTATTATTATTATTATTATTATTATTATTATTATTATGGATCTTGTTAGATCTACAATTATATAAACACAGGGGCAATATAAGCAGATAACCATTGAGTGAGGATGCATATGAACCACCACCACCCATAAAAGTACACCAATAAATGTGAAGATCCCAAATCCCTCATTTGGAAGGCCCCATTTAGAAGTGCAAATAACCCTAGAATCTAGCATTTAACCCCAAATATTTGGAATCGGGAGGCAACCAGGGTTAAGACCTCTCAATATAAACGCAATATATAAACATTTGAGACTGCAGAAAAATATCAACCCAGATGATGACACGAAATCTGCTTTGCTGACTCATCAAATGCTTACCCAGCTTTGGAGGCCTTTAAAAAATAAAATACAATCACAATGGGAAATCACGCCTACAAATATCCTGGAACTTTTTGCCAGCGTATTTTAAAGGTTATGATGACAGCGCTCGTCCCCTGGGAAGCTCCTTCAAATCCTCGCGCTCGCCTGCTTCAGTTCTAAACAATGCCAGCCCGATGCATAATCAGATTAGCGCTGAAGCATTTAACAGGCCAAAGATAAGGCGCCATTCACGTTTGGAATCTGAGAAAATTACAATTAGTGCGCCGTCTTCATCAAGACTCACAGACAAAGAGGTCAGTCCTCCAGAGGACGGGAGACGCACCAAGCGATTCCTCCGGAGACACATAATCAATCTGGTCTTGTGCACCGTTCCGTTGATGCGCCTTCTGGATTATTGCCTGACTATTGCCATGGATGTGGTCCAATGCGCCAGACGCCATTAAGTTTGATGGACAGGCCTCCAGGGTTGCAATTTACCAGGTAGTTTCCACCTGGAAGGTTCAGTGGCTAGACTCCATAGTTTCAACATACCTCCAGGTCATGGTGAATCGTGACCAAGCCTGGCTTGTTGTGACATTCAACGAGAAAACTGGTTTAAGCTTTCCCTTGAAACCATGGTTAAAACCAGGCTAGCCTCAGAATGCAGCAGTGATCCTTAGGTGGGGGGGAGGCAGCAAGCAGAGTTGCCTCCATTCAGCTCAAAAAAAGCCATGAGAAGAGCAGGGAGCTTTCATCAAGAGATCCAGTTCTCCAATACACCAAGGGATGCATCTATCATTAACTCTCACTAGCTCCGAGTAGGGGCATAAGATGTGAGATATTTTGCAGTTGTGTGTCCAGGCCTGGACCACACATCACTGCAGGTCACCACAGTGGACAACACATCAGGCTTTGTTAAGTATGGAGTTAGCTCCAGGCCAATCTGTATACCTTTAATACAAGTTCCACTCTCTATGGAAGGTTTGGAGCTTTGGATGGGTTCATCAGACCAGGTGGCCACTCATCAGGGTGACCAGATGCCAAACCCAAAATTCCTCAACCCCAAGGCCAAAATTCCTACCCCCAGACTAAAATTCCTACCCACTTAAAAATATTGCCAAAAATGTATTAGTTTTTGTGTTTTGGTTGTTTGGCCATAACTTTTGATAGGAAGGAGATATCTCAAAACCTATTTTTACATTAGATTCTGCTCTTCAATACGAATCCAACGACATATGGCATGATGGGGTAGTATGCAGTACGTGGGCATGGGGTACATGAAGTTTCAAAACAAAGCCAAAATGTAGGACGATGAAGCCAAAATGTAGGACACCCGGACAGGAGGCTAAAAATCCGGACAAATACAGGTTTTCCGGTCATATGGTCACCCTAAACGGCGCTCATAGAAAACTCAACAGAGGTCCATCATTGATGGAAGAAGTTGTCTACGTGGACTTCCTCCATCAATGATGGTCCTCTGTCTACATGGACTTCAACATGGTTATAAAGCTCTTGAGCATCATGTGGCTGACCAGTTGTGGTCAGGACAGGACAATAAACTTCTGGGAAGAGCCTGACGTGTCACCTTGTGTTAAATTGATTAATTAATTTTGATGTTCTTCAAGGTTCTGAAGAATTTCAAAGAAAGCCAATTTGTGTGCGTGTGTTTCTTGACATGTCAAATTTCTCCCCAGCAAATTCACACTTTGCCAGCCTGAAAAAAACAGACAAGGGCAATTTTCATTCCAGATTGATTAATCCATCAAAAAATATTTTTTTAAAAACCCCCACCGACCGTATGCCGTCCTCGCCGTCGCCAGTCTGGATTACAGCTATTTCCATAAAGACTTGGAGAGCTCGTTCTGAAAGATTGACACTCGAAACCAAATCTTAGTCAACTGCCCATATGGGCTTTAATTGATTAATTAATTGATTAGGGATGAATGTGAAGAAAACATTGCTTGGAAGGTGGCAAATATGGTCTATGCTTTTGAAATGATGCATGAATGTGTCAGAAGGGAAAAGAAGGGAAAGAAGTAGTACATCTATGAAGCCTGAAAGTTTCAATTGAAGATTTTTAACTTTTAACTTAAAGATTTTAATTGTTTTAATTAATTATGTTTTAAAAATCTGCTATTCTGTAAATCAAAGACACCTTTTTCTATCAGTCAAGAAGTTTTTAACTCAGCTGACCAGACACTACAGTCCTATGTATTCTCAATAGTGTGTGCAGTTGGTACACACAACAGTGTGGGCAGCTGGCAATCCAAACACAACCTGAGATGGTCACCAGGCATGTATCTGACCTTAACACCCTTTACTGACCTTAACTGACCTTTACTGACCTTACTGACCTTACTGACCTTAACACCCTTCCAATTACTGACCTTAACACCCTTCCAATCAGTGGTTCTTGAGTATTTCAGCCCAAGACCCCCTTCTGAGTATCACAATTTGGGTTCACTGGAATCACTGGGTTTACTGAAAATGATGTCATCAACCTGGATGTGATGTCATGGCCAGACATCAAACATCATTGCGATACCAGAGCACCTCCGTGTGTACTTGGAAGTAAGTCTCATTGTGTTCAATGAGACTTACAACCAGGAAAGTGTGGATTGCAACCTATTCTAAGATGATGGTGCCAACTTTAGATTTCAAGATGGTAGCATTCCGCTTTGAAATAGAGTCATGACCCCACCCCAAGGGTGACCTGACCCCCATTTTGAGAACCACTGCTCTACATTTTCCTAGTTTATTCACAGATGGCAAAAGTGTGGGGACCCCATTTGATTTTTATAAGGAGTGAACCATAAGGCCATGGTTCGAGACCAGGGACCCCACAAGACAGGGTGAGCTCCTATCCTCAGCCCAGCTCTGCGATGCAGCTGGAACCAATTGTTCCATTGGACTATTTCAGTGGCATGGAGAAGAGGTATTTGCTGCTTGTTATGGACTATCCGCCACATCAATCTACCCAGGCCTTTGTGCTTCGCATGCAGCACTGAGCATGATACCATAGTCTTTCAAGACTGATGGATGCCAAGTGTAAGTGGGCCATGAGTATTCTTATAATTTTATATGAGAACAGCCAGCAGTTTGGCTGGATCTGCCCGTTCCAGCTCAAGTTAGGATTGTGCTGGCTGTGGGCAGATTCATAGGGAAAAACTGAAAACAAACTCTGTCCTTCTATGGGGTTGAATCTTACCCTTTTATAATCATTCATTCTTATGGGATTCTTGTCTGGGATATGACACATGACACAAACGTGGCAATTTCCCCCTTCCTTCTGCTCCAATTGTTCACAGCATGCTGAATTTCCAAAGCAACCTTGCCAACCAAGACCATTTTCTTTGGTGGATACCATCCCATTAATTTAATGAGCTTGTGTGCTTACTCTCTGTGTGTAAATCTTTAATTACTCCTGTTCAACCCATTTGGAGCCATTAGAAATCCCCAACTCACTTGACTAATAAGAGAGGGGACCCTTTCTTTAAAAAAAGTAATTTGCCCAATTGTAGCCTTGTCCTACCCAGGGATTCTTAAAAGAAAAATAATATCACGCCAGACGAGCCTTACAATCCAGAGTAACTACGGGAGCACGTAAGAGACATTACATGTACCCATAATTACTGCACCACCTAGTGAAAACCTATGGAAAATTCATATTGCAATCCAGAGTAAATTGTTCTCACACCGGAGTAAAGACTCCCCGTAGTTACTCTGGATTGCGCCTTAGGAATATCCACAACCTTGTTCGCATTGTGTTTGTAGCTTCAATTTTGTTTGGACAACTCCACAGGGCACTGCAAATATATTGAATTTTGTTTTAAAAATATTTTTTGGGGGGTAAAGAATGGATTCTAGATCATTCAAGTATAGAAAGGTTAGAAAGTAGCAGCCAAGGATCCAGAGACATCACTAGGGTTGGTGTCGCCATGATGGGCCTACTGTCTAGGGTTGGTGTCACCCAGTGCAAGAGTTCATTGTGTAATCCCCATGATGGGCCTCCTCCCTCACCAGACCATACAGAACACATGATCATCCTCAAAACCAAGATGCAGTGGCATCACTAGGGTGGGTGTCATCCCCAAAAATATACAACTAGAATTCTTGTATGGGCTCTGATACTAGATGAATGAGAGCCATCTCATATCAAAGCAGCAGGCCTCCATCAGTCTTGAAAGACTATGGTATCATGCTTGGCGCTACATACGCTGCGTGTGAAGCACGAAAGCCTGGGTTGGATTGTTATGGAGGATAGGCTGTTACCCAAGCAGCAAATCCCCCCTCTCCACGCCACTGAATTCGTCCAATGGAAAGGCAGAGCCAATACAATTGGATCCAGCTGGCGTCGCAGAGCTGGGCTAAGGACAGGAGCTCACCCTGTCTTGTGGGGCTGACCCGGGTCTCGAACCCTGACCTGCTGGTGAACAGGCACAGCATCTTAACCGCTTGCGCCACCGAGAGCAAGACCTTACTATAACACAGCATTGGCTTCAAGAACAATCAGTCCCATTAGTCAGTTTTGAATTAAGAACATCCACTTTTTATATACGGCAATTGCGTTTTTCTGGTTCTTTGGCAATAACATTTGATGGAATACAGATATGTCTACACTGTTTATTTCATTGTATTCTGCATGGCATTACCCATCAAATAATATATAACATGATGGTTACAAAACCCAAAGGACATTCATAAAAGCCAAAAGCTATAGGAGCAGATTCAGATCAACTCTACATCGACTATGGAAAGCACATGTTTATTCAACACAGCTGAAGTTGATGGACTCAGAGCACAATCCTAACCATGTCTACTCAAAAGAAAGCCCCATTGTGTTCAATGGGTCTTACTCCCAGGAATGTGTTTTTAGGATTGCAGCCTCAGCTCAAACTGATTTGAAAAAGTGGTTCCCCAAACTCGAGTCTGAATAGTATATACCCTATTTTTTCCCTAAGAAACTCTTCCTTCTATCCGCACAACAACCCTGCAAGGGAAGACAAATGAAGAGATAGTGATTGATTCCAGGTCTCCCATTAAGCTTCATGATTTTAATTCATATCTTCTTGGTAGACGTACCCAGGGGTGGGCTTCAGAGGGTTCTCACCGGTTCTATAGAACCCTTTGCTAATGAGCTCCTGGTTCTGAGAACCGGTTACTAATGGGACATAGAACCTGTTGATAAATTAGGTTATTCGGACATAGAATCTATTGTTATTTGAATCCCACCATAGTACGAACCCAACACTGTCACACCCAATTTTGTGGGCAATTCCTACCACACTCATATACTCTTGTGTGTGTGTGTGTGTGTGTGTGTGGCGCTTGCTCTCATACACACGCAAACAAATTCCCAAGGGTTTCTGGTTTCTGGGTGATGTCTATTCAACCAGTCTCTTAACAACAACACGCTAAGCAATAAATAATAATTTTATGGGGTTATTTTCCCTGCAAGCTTCGGGGGAAAAAAATGATCCAAGTGTAGTGTTGAGGTACGGTGGGGAGCATTTTTCTGTAACCAACTTAAGCCACCCTGCTGAGTCTGTTGACAAACCTGGATAGATCACAGCCTGGGACCAATTGACTTCTCCCTACCATAAAAAATACCATATAATTGGTCTTGTTCTGCTGATTCCAAAGTGCAAACTCTTCCTGCTGGCTGAAACGTTGGCACAAATCTGTTCATAAAGCAAGTTGAGAGTTGGAGAAGGTGAGGAAACTTCCATGCTGAGCTAGACTGAAAAGTGTATGTGTTGGAGGGGGTGGTGGAAAGTGGGGTTATATTGTCAGATGATTTAGGGTTGCTGTTTTATCGCCCCCCCTTCCAAACACAATCTGTTAATTGCATAATTCCTATGAATACCAAGTGACCAACCTTAGAGAAGCAACCCATTAAGGTTTCAGGCTCGGAAAGATTTATGAAACTCCACGTCTTATTAATCCTGCTTTGCTCTCTATAAAAGCTGCAATGAGAGAGAGAGAGAGAGAGAGAGAGAGAGAGAGAGAGAGAGAGAGAGAGAGAGAGAGAGCCTGATGCTGTGGCTCCCTAAGGGAAAATGCCTTATGATACTTGGCAGTCCTAATTCTGGTCCAGAGACAACGCCACAGAGCATCATTTACAAGCCCCTGGAAGGGATGGACCAACACAGCACCCAAGGGTGGGAAGCGGGTTAAGGAGGGTGAACATGCATAAATGTTGGCTTGAAATTCACCCATCTGTTCCTTTCTGTGATGAAGCCATGGTCAGTATAAGAAGGCATTGATCTCATCCACTCACTTTTTAAAATAATACATAATAAAATACATAATAATAAAATAAATAAAAAACATTATACTTTTTAAAAATACATAATACATAAGTAAGCGACAAATCCAAGGTGACATTTCAGAGTTCAGCAGAGAGAAAGAGCAGATTCTCCTAAAAATTTCTTGGATATATTCAAGCTCAGGTTACAATAAAATTTATTAATTTTTTTAAAAAAATTATAATTTTTTCAAAATTAAATCCACAAAAATTGGTTTAATTGAAAGAGCATAGATAGCTGCAGTTATTATTAGTGTTTCAATAACAGTCCCAGTGTTCGCATCGAGATCAACAGTAATGTGGTGGCATGAGAGTACCCACCCCAGAGGAGTACCCATCCCAGAGTGAACGAAGGACAGAAGAGTGGTGGGCTAGAATGTCTCCTCCACTTCCTCCTCTGAGTTGTTCCTTTCCAATTTAAGTGAGGCAAGGTGGTGGGTTGGGTGGTGGTGGTAAAAAAAATCAGAGGAGGGTAGTGGTGGTAAAAAAAATCAATCAACAATCAACAGTATTTATAGGATAGTTTATAGGATATATATATAGGATATCCATAATAGGTTAGTCTCGTGGCATCCACAGTCAACTGATATTCTGCTACCAAAGGCAGAAACCTATAAAGATGTGAGCTGTCCCAGAGGCAAGCAGGCAGGATAATGATATGATATTGGTGATGAATGATGAATGAATTATATTGATGATGCCCTCATATCAGTCTCTACATTGCCCTTCTACGGCAATGCCAATACACTTTTCCTTGTGTTCTCCCTGCAACTGATATTTATGCCTATTAATGCCTATTCCATGGCATTATGGAACTTTCTGACATTTTGCCCTCTACAGAAGGGACTCTTTCCCATGATTTTCCAGGCAGTTTGTCATTCCCAGAAAAAGAATTCACTGTGCTATTTCTAGAAACTGAAAAAAAAATAAAAACGGGCAGGTGAGAGCAGGGAAAAAGTGAGAGAGAGTGTTTCTGGGTCAGTAGATGGTGTGGAAAATAAATGCATCACACACAGGAATCTATCCTAAAGGACAAAAATAATATGAGGAATCCTGACCAGGTTGAACATATGCAAGGAAAAATGTTGCTCCATCAAAGCCACTTTCCATGCGTTGCATGGGTGAAGGTTCATCGTGGGGGTGATGGACTGGTCAACGAGCACCTGTCAGCAATGCTCTATGAGGATTTCCTGCTACAGGCAGGGGGTTGGACTAGATGACCTACTAGATCTCTTCCAACTCTATGATTCTATGGTCTCCCACACCAGGCAGTGCAAACTCTAGTGACACCACTGCCTCTTCTGGTACCTGATGCAACAACTTCAGCTGGCCTCACTGATGGATCGGCCCTGGCTAAGGAATCAATTGTATGTACATTGCCCTGCGCACCGCTTTAGCAGTACATTAGTGCTCTCCACAGACACCGTGGGTGGTGGCCGCGTTGTTCCCGATTCAGGCTCTTTGCAATTGCAAGTCTGCCCAATTAGCAACTTCACTACTTCCTCCGAAATGTTATTTTTATACCGTGTCCCAAAGAAATAGCCAACAACAGCCACTCCCGGCAAACAAAGCCTTTTGCAGGTTTAACAACACGCTTAGCAATGCATTAAAATCAATAAGGTGATAATCCAAAGAATGATTAGGAATGTAACTCGGTGCTGCGTCTCGAAAGATTTCCTCCTATTCTCATCGGCCTTATCCACATCCATAATGTCGCTGTTTCATAAATATTAAACACACCCCGGTTCCTTCCTTGGCTCTTTTAGAATAATGGGTTCTGCCGTTGCGACACCTTCCAAAAGAGATTCATGATGTACTGCCGCAAATACAGATTAAAGGGATCAAAAGGTGCCAAAACACCATTTAAAGTTCAATGTGCGGACAGGAATATTCAGAGGGGGAGAAACATATATTGCATTAGTTTTTTAGCAATTGCCCTGACTTGCTCGGCGTTGTAGTCATAAACTCCCTAATGTATGCGGTCCAAGTGCTTGCATTATCATGTATCTACAAGCCCGCATCAGATTTGAGTACATTTGGCAGAGATGGATTAAATGCGGAGGGGAGAGACAGAAAGGGCAGATGTTTAGCATTCAGAAAAAGGTGTGAACCTCAGCAGAGGAAACAATAAGCATTCTGCATCAGAAAGTTAACCCCACACTTGTTGAAAAATCTGGTTTGGGGAAAAATATATAGAATAAAATTCCTCTCTTAATTTATGATATAGTACAGCGTTTCTCAAACGGTGGGTTGCGAGCCAATTTTAGGTGGGTCCCCATACAGGGACTCAACTAAAATTGGCTCACAACTCAGTTTGAGAAACGACAGCAATGACGATGACGATTACTACTACTCATGAGAAAGAACATGAGAAGATCACACAGTATAACTCTTAAAAACCCAGGATTTTTTTTCACACCTAAGACCACATGGGTGATTGTTGACCCATACAACCCTGTACTATAGTTAGGTACATATAATGTACATATGATGTACATATTATATACATATAATGAATAAATGTTGTGTCAAGTTTTAGTATAATTATTTTTATTGTGAAATAATGATTTTTAGTACAATTTTTATCACCTAAGACTGCACGGGTCAATTTTGACCCATGCAACCCTGTACGGGTCAATTTTGACCTGTGCGATCCTGTACTATAGTTAGGTACATACAATGTTCATATAATGTACATATAATGAATTATAATTATGATTATAATTAGTATAATGATTTTAGTACTATTTTAGCTCGCAAAATATTGAATAACCAATAAAAGGCAACATGGGCCCAATATGACCCAACTTGGTATAATATGTATAAATTGGATTTTACAGAAAAACTGTAAATTCAAAATCTTCATGCTTTTGGTATTGTGACTGTCTAATTAGCAGAAAAAAAGTCAGGAAGTCTTGTCAGGTAATAATAATAAATTCCAGTAAAACACAACACAAACTTCCTGGCAGGTGATGATTGACCCGGTTGGGTTTTTAAGAGTTAAGGACCTATAGATAGAAATTCAGAGAAACTGGGAAAAGAAGGCCAGTTATTCCAATAATAATAGGTGCTCTTGGAGCAAGTCCATTAAGTCTCCAGGAACTTATGGAGACTTAATGGGCCTCCAGAAGATCACAACTGCCCAGTTACAAAAAGCAGCACTCTTGGGAACTTCATCATCATCATCATCATCATCATTCAAACATATTGAGACAATACCTCTGTAATTCCTAGTTCCTTGGATAGAAACTAGAGCCAATTCCAGTCAAACACCTGGTGACTGTGAAATAGTACATCATCATCCTCAAATAGTACATCATCATCCTCAAATAGTACATCATCATCCTCAAATAGTACATCATCATCATCATCATATTTGAAATGATATCATTTTTTCCTGTGCCAGGGGGCCATGAATGTGGTTGGAAGGAATGGATAGTGAATGGGTATTAGAAGGAATGCCCTTGACACTGTGCCAAATATTTGTTGTGGTCTATGGTCAAAAAGTTTGGAGACCCCTGAAACCCATCTTGAAAATGGGCCATATGAGGCTATGACTGAAACCTTTGAGAAAGCAAACCACCATCAATTAGGGTTACCGTATGTCCCAATAAACAGGGACAATCCCAGTTTGGGGGGGGGATTGTGTTCACATACTGGCAAATGGGACAAAGGGTCCTGTCCCAATTTTGTGGAAGAGAATTATGGCAACCCTACCATCAGTGCATGCTATTCCCATCCAGGAAACCAGAGCACCCCCTAAAACCATTGTTTCCTCACCATCTACAAACTACATATTGAATCTGGAAAGAGAAGAAGCTGCTGGTCACATCCACCTCGAGAGCCCTTCGATTTTTCCAAAGTCAGAAGGAAACGTGTGTGAAATCTGTCTGGCACCCAGAAACTGGGAGGAGAGGAAGCTTTTAATAAGGGTGACATAGTGATCCCATCCGATGCTGACAGCTCGTGCTTACAGTGAAAAAATATGTATTACTAAAAGGTTTTAAGATGCTCCAGTCGAGGCCGATTTCCCAGGTTGTGCCAAATCAACAACCGTTATTAGATAATAATGTGCAATAAAAAGTGCAATGTCTCCAGTTTCTCCTATGAGTTGGAAGGCAATTATTTTAGTTTTTATTTATTGCAATGGTGAGGTTATCAAACCCACCTGCTCTTATTAACCTGGCTCAGTGGCATGAGAATGCCTACCCATCACCTCCACGTTAGGAGACAGTCTAGCCCACCACTCTTGGATTTGAAAAGGAGACAGTCTAGCACAACGCTCTCCTATCTCCCACCTCCTCTAGGCTCTGTACATCTTCTTTACAAATCTCAGGAGATGGTGATGGTGGTGAGCAGATCAGGCAGGTACCAAGAAGTGATCAAGAGGAAGCAGGGGGGTCCGATTCAGGCACCCAAAGAGCTTGCAGCCAGACATGCAAATGGAATAGGAGACGAAAATTTGAGCAAACTCCACTCTATTAAATTTAAATATGGAACAAGGGATGGATTCCCTAATACATTAGTCCCATCTCAAAAGTGATAATATCCCAATAACAAATTAGGAACTGCATCAGTCCAATGGGGTTGGACTAGATGACCTACTGAGTCCTTTCCAACTCTATGAATCTATAATTTATCCTAGAAGATATTGGGATGAGGGGAACTGTGGAAAAACCTTAGCTTTTAAGAGAATGTGTGTTCACCCCCCCCCCCCCCCCACAATAGGATCTGGGTGCATGAGTATGTTCCAGGTTGGGCATCTACTGATTCCTCTAGAATACAGATCCAAACTGAAATGTATTGTGACAAACTCATCAGAACAGTCGCACACAAAAGATCTTCCCCAATTTTCCCAAGGAGTCGGACTGATAAATCATGTCTGACAAGAGCCACTTTCACTTCCCTACAAGATCCACTCAACTGACGGCGCTGAACTCTATCAAGGACAGAAGTCCTACTATAAGTACTCAGGCAGAATTAGGCCCAGGGCTTACACATGTTTTACAACACAAATGGAATAATCCTCCAGCCTGGCATGCTATAGTGGGTAGCAAAGAATGAGACCCTGGTTTATATTGCACTGATATTCCCAGGGTTGCTAGTTATCCTACAAGAATCCCCTTTTCTCCAGGCTGATTTTACATGCCTTTCTCAGGCAGACAAGAGGCAAAGGTTCCTCTCCAACCGACCAAAAAACTTTCTTCTATTTATTTTATTACTAGCGAAAAGTGTGCCCGCTTCGCGGGAGTAAAATTCCCCCGTATGCCATCCCCCATATGCATCAACCCCCATGCACAACTTCCGCCCCATGCGCAACGTCCCCCCATGCACAACTTCCCCATGCACATGAACCCCCCATGTGCATGAACCCCCATGCACAACTTCCCACCATGCACATCAACCCACCATGTGCATCAACTCCCCATGCGCAACTTCCCCCATGCGCAACTCCCCCCATGCACATCAACCCCACATGTGCATCAACTCCCCATGCACAACTTCCCCCATGCGCATCAACCCCCCATGCGCAACTTCCCCCATGCGCAACTTCCCCTTATGAGCATCAACCTCCATGTGCAACTTCCCCCCAAGTGCATCAAACCCCTAAGCGCATCAACCCCCCATGCACATCAACCCCATATGTGCAACTTCCCCCATGCGCATCAATCCCCATGCACAACTTCACCCCATGTGCAACTTCCCCATGTGCATCAATCCCCATGTGCAACTTCCCCCTGCACATCAACCCCATGCACAACTTCCTCCCATGCACATCAGTCCCCCATGCGCAACTTCCCCCATGCACAGCATCCTCGCCAGTGCAACCTCTTCCTCCGAACAACATTCCCACTGCACCAGGCGAGCACCCAATTGGCTGGATGTGGTTCAGTCTCCCATGTTAAGTATAGGACAGGAACACGTTGCCCCCTTTTCAGCCCCTGAAGGGTTAAATGTCTCCAGATGGTTCTTGGTGGGAGTTCAGGTGACAGAAGGAACTCCCAGAATTCCATGCTTCAGGCCCAGCAGTTGGGGCGGAATGTTGCTGAGTCAGCAATTCTCAATGCAAAGTATAGGGAGGAAAACGCGTTGTGCCCCTTTTCACCCCCTTCCGGTTGGAATTTCCGAAAACTGGTTCTTAGTGCACCCCTTAGTCACGGAAGGAACACCCACCCCAAATTTCACACTTCTAGGGCTGGCGGTTTTGGCAGGGCGGTGAGGAGTGAGTGAGTGAATCAGTCAGTCAGTCAGTCAGTCAGTGACTTTTCTCTTTTATATATATAAAAGATTAGATTTGTATTCCGCCTTTGTCCCCAAAGGGCACCCAAGGCAGCTAAAGGTTTTCTTCCAAAAGATTTAGGAATTTTTTAAGACAGATCAAGAGGTGTTCCAATGAATTCTGAATTATTCCTGTTCACATTAAGGGGCTGCAAGATCTAGCTATCTGTGAGCCTGATCCTATGCATGTCTATTTAGAAGTAAGTTCCACGAGCAATCGTAACTCCCATCCCTTTTCTACCCAGTTTTAGATTTTGTTATCCCTGCCTTTTGTATTGTTTCCTACCAGTCACCTTGTATTTTAAAATGCCAATAAAGGTTATGTAATGTAATGTAAAGTAAGTTCCATATAGTCAATGAGGCTTACTCCCAAGTTACTATTGTGGATTGGATTGCGGCCTCAATGGCATAGCGCTCTGGAGCTGGGGGCACAGTTAAAAGTGATTGCTCCCCCATGTCGTGCTAAGAGTGTCCAGTTCACTGGGCTATGATGGCAACTAGATGACAAGTATCCCCCCCCCCATCTAATTTGGTAATATAATGATATATTGATATATCTATATATCTATATCTATATCTATATCTATATCTATCTATATCTATATCTATCTATATATCTATATCTATATCTATATCTATATCTCTCTCTCTCTCTCTCTCTCTCTCTCTCTCTCTCTCTCTCTCTCTATATATATATATATATAATGAGCTTTGGTAATATAATGATATATATTATGGTAATATTTTGCAGGCCTCCGTCAGTCTTGGAAGACTATGGTATCGTGCTTGGCACTGCATATGCTGCATGCAAAGCACGAAAGCCTGGGTTGGATTGTTATGGAGGAAAGGCTGTGACCCAAGCAGCAAATCCCCCCTCTCCACACCACTGAATTAGTCCAATGGAAAGGCAGAGCCAATACGATTGGATCCAGCTACGTCGCAGAGCTGGGCTAAGGACAGGAGCTCACCCTGTCTTGTGGGGCTGATCCGGGTCTTGAACCTTGGCCTGCTGGTGAACAGGCACAGCAACTTAACCACTTGCGCCACCCACAGCCCAATGGTAATATAATGATATATATAATGGAATAATTTACTAATATAATGTAATATAATGATATATATATATATATATATAATGGAATAATTTACTTAATTTTCAAGAAAAAGTTCACAAAGTGGTTTACAAAGAAAATGAAAAAAATTGGCAAATAATAGTTAAACTTCCTCTTTGAGGTTGAGTTGGGCAGATTTTGGGGGGGGGATGGGGAGACCTTGCATTGATATGGGTCATCCCTATATTCTTGTCTGGGCAGGTGGGCCCTCTTTGTGGGTTTATAACCCATGGATTTGACTCACACTGGGTTCTGAATCCACATTAAAGGTCCTCACCTGACCTCTTGGATCTGACCCTAAGTTCCTTTCGGTCGCATCCAAAGGTGTTCTGATGGACCCACCATGAATCTGGTGTCCATGGAAGGTCTGGGAACTGATTCCCTATGGATATCTAGGTCCAAGTGTATTAGATTCCCTCCCATTTTGCAAGCTTTGTGATATCACCACATCTTCGCTCTGAAATCTCTGGTTTCATCCAACCCATCAACCCCAAGGCTAGCAGCATGCCAAATTACCAGGGATAATATCTTCTACTGTTCTGACTGAAGCTGGCAGGGACACAGCCGTGCAAACAAAGGCCCTACACTGTGATTTTCAAATTGACAATTAAGTTCCTTGGAAAACAATTACTCGCTTTCTCAACACAGGCTCAGCACATCGAACTCCATGTTATTCTCCTTGCATCCGTTATTTTATGACATGCAAATTAATTATATTTCACATTAACAGGCTTTGGCGAAAAGTGGTTAAATACAAACTCAGGGCTAATTAATCAGCATGGGTAGATTACGGCAGCTGAATAATTTTGCTAGGAAATCAGTGAGATACGCAAGATACTCAACAAAATACTCACTGGGTCTATGGGAAGCTCGAAAACCTTCAACAAGGATCTATATTTCATCTGGGCAATTGGGGGTCACGAATGGTACAAATAGGATTTGACATTCTACCAGTTAAGCAAAAGCTTAATCTTATATAATCAGATTTAGAGGAGATCCAAAGGTAAAGACCGACTATCGGGTATGGGGCTCATCCCCATTTCGAAGCCTTTGCAGCAGTGGATTTCAACTAGTGTGCCATGGCACACTGATGTGCCACAGGTGCTCCACAGGTGTGCCTTGGGGATTTGGAAAAGTTATTTATTAGATAATATTTATTAATAGGGCCATTGAGGGATGTGAATCCTCCGCCAGCAACATGGTGTGCCTTGTCAAGTTTCAAAAGGTTGATGATGTGCCTTGACAATTTCAGTGCCTTGTCAGTGTGCCATGAGATGAAAAAGATTGAAAATCACTGCTTTAGGGCCAGCGTTTACATACACACACACACACACACACACACACACACACACACACACACACACACACACCCAACAACAACAAGAACAACAACAACAACAACAACAACAACAACAACAACAACTTCTTAGTTGAGAAGTGGTATATAAATACTGTAGATAGATAGATAGATAGATAGATAGATAGATAGATAGATAGATAGATAGATAGATAGATAGATAGAAAGGAAGGGACAGATAGATAGATAGATAGATAGATAGATAGATAGATAGATAGATAGATAGATAGATAGATAGATAGATAGATAGGTCACCTAATAAATCAGTAACTTACAAAAAACCTACAAAAAGTGCTCAATTTGATAGCACACAACTGAATAAAAATTCAAATATTTGATACAGTGATGCCTCACATAAAGAGCTTAATTTGTTCCGGAGGCATGCTCTTTAAGTATAATGCTCTTTAAGTGAAGCAGATTTTCCCATAGGAAATCATGGAAACTCAGACGATTGGTTCCACAACCCAAAAAATATTCATATAAAAATATTAACTGGATGTCAAAATGATGACAAAACACGGGAATTGAAATCAAAACATGCATTCAATGTGCATGATCCTATGAAGTATACTAAGGCTGCAATCCTAAAGACACGTTCCTGGGAGTAAGCCCCATTTAACACAATGGGACAATGGGGCTTACTTCTGAGTAGATATGGTAAGGAGGCTGCAATCGAAGACACTTTCCTGGGAGGCTTACCTGGGATGCTGCTGGAGGTTCAAGGTGGCCAGTGGGGTTACTTGGGACAGTTAGGGGCAGCTGCCTGTGGCACCTCCAGGCAACTGCCCCCAACTTGGGAGCAGTTAGAGGCAGCAGCGCTGGCCGGGAGCCCTTTAAAAGAGCCTCCATGAGGAGCGTCAGGGCTGCATAGTATGCATGCCCATAGCATGCATGCCCATAGCATGCTTGCTTGAAGCCAAACTTGTTATGTGAAGCAAGATTTCTTGGAAATTTATACTTGTTATGTGAAACTCTTGGTATGTGAGGCGCTTGTTATGAGAGCAAACTCATAATACTAACATCTCATTCGTTTCTGCTGTGTCATAACAACATGTCATTGTTATCAGTGCCAACATGTCAGTATCTCAGAACAGTCAGTCTCATTGGTCAGTGTTGAGCTAAAGAAATCCACTTTTTGTTACGTAATGTGCTTTCCATTTTGTGGTTGTTTGTCCATAACTGTTGATAGTATATAGAGGTGTCAACACAGTATGTTGCATTGCATTCTGCATGAAATTCCACATCGAATGATATATAACATGATGGTATTATTTGAAAACACCAAGATTTTACCATTTTGGCTAGTAGTGGTGTCACACACACACACACACACACTCTCTCTCTCTCTCTCTCTCTCTCTCTCTCTCTCTCGCTTGCTCACTCGCTCGCTCACTCGCTCGCACGTGCACAACCCCTGCACTCCATTAGCAATTCTCAGGAATTTGTGATATGCCCAAATGTAATAAAGTTTCCACAGTAAATAAAGAAATATGGGAAGCAACAAGCATGAAAGGTCAAGCCATAAAATATGCAGCATGTCTAGAATAAGATGTCCACTGAAGAGTACTCTGCCCTTTATTAGACCCACCATGGACTTCCACAGAAGGGCAGCATCACAAGCAGAGCTAGATCCCCATTGGCTACATAGACCTCAAGAAACTTTTTGCCCTTAAATATTTTAGACCTTCATCAAGGCATCTTTGGAGGATGGTTGGGGGATTTCAAGGTTCCCAACCAAGGTAGGTTCAGGGAAGTCCACATCTATGTTCCAGAGCTAGCTGCAAAAAAAAGCTTCTGGCTTCATTATTATTGACCTTATTTAATGGTTGCCTAACTTGCTTCTCATAATAAATTGGCTTGTGTAAATAGTTAAAGGATCATTACATCGAAACATCCGCACACAAAGCGGCTGGAGAACATGCCGATCTAAAATGATGCTTAAGGAGGAACAGTTATGCAGAATTAGTCAACCCCAAAAGGTCTCCAAGAGAAAGGTGGGGAATAAAATAAAATCAATAAATCAAATCAATAAACCCCAAGCAGCAACTGAGAACCAGCAACGTGTTCAGGATTTCAACCATAACCCTCTTAAACAACAGCATCCAGACCAGACATTGAAAAACAAAGATAAGGAGATCTCCCAGAGACAGGTAGGCTGCAACCCTACTTACATTTCCTGGAAGTAAGCTTCATTGACTATATTGGGACTTTCTTCTGAGTAGAGATGGAGAGGATTAGGCTCTAAATTTCATCAAGGTTGATGTCACTTCCCAAAAATGTCACCTCACATAAACCAGCTCGACCTACAGGATTATGTGGGTTGCATCAGGATCAAAAACTGAGCTGAGAATCTCACGGTGTAGGGAGGGTTGGCACCACGTTTCTGGAATGAAGACTTACGTTGGGCCTCCCTCTTCAATACAGTCCACCCTAGGGACAGCCAAAGTCTGCTTCCCTTATCTGATGGCTCTGCAACTTTCACTTGTCAATGTTCTAGATAAATTGATCTAGAACATTGACCAATCTATCTAGAACATATTCCTCTCTGACTCCCTCTTTTCAAGGAAGTAGGAAATGTGGCACCTCTCCATCCCTCTGCTCCCCTACAGCTTCACTTGGCCCCGAGGAAGGGTTGGATCCTGCACCACCAGTACTGGTGGCCAGTAGTGGTGCTACCCATCCACCCCTGTGTATGTCAGCCAGTGTGGCCCACACTCCCTAGCAATGCCTCCAGCAACACTAAAATGTGTTGATCTGCATTTCTTAAACATCGCCTTATTCAAGAGGTCTCGTTCTTTCTAACTATTCGAAGGAAGTTTGGCCACCTCAGCAAAAATGGAATAAAACAATTTCCAGAGGTTAAAGGAAGCAAATGGATAATGGCACAAATTAGCACTGGGGCCATTTGCCTTAAATACATTGAAAAGCAAATTTCCAATTAAAACTAAAACAAAGCTCGACGCCAGTGATTTTCAACCTTTTTCATTCCACGGCACACTTAACAAGACACTGAAATTGTCAAGGCTCACCATAAATTGTTATTACCAGACTATTATATGGCACACCAGACTATTCAAATCCCCTATTAATGAATGTCAATCCCAAATTCCCGTGGCACACCTGAGGACTATCTGTGGCACACCAGTGTGCCATGGCACACTGGTTGAACATCACTACTCTACGCTGACACCAAAAAGTCCCTTTGCTGATGGTCCAACAGTTTCTTGCTGTCCAAGGGGACTTGTTGAAACCACCACTCCATTTCCATCCCTGCTTCTGACATTCTCTGATTTGTGCTGTCTAAGTGGTGTCGCAGCCACTATTATTTTATCTCGCTCCATCTTTTCAGAATATGCAATTTATTTGTCATGACTTTCTACCCAACATTTTCCGTTACATTCGCTAGTCATAAAAGACTCTTGTTTCTTATGTTTGTCAAACTTTGCCGTCACAAACTTCATCCAACTTTTGCAAACGACGTGAGCTTTGTGGCGAAACCATCATGTACTTTAAAAAGGCAGCTTGATTATTATTATTATTATTTGTTCAAGAGCATTAACTTTCCGCAATAATAAAAATATTTTTTTCTCAGGTAGAATCCTTTCAACACACTCGGAGGCAGAAAAACACACCCAGCAATCCAGAGTAACCACGGGAGTACGTAAGAGACATTACATGCACCTGTAGTTACTGCACCACCTAGTGAAAACCTATGGGAAATTCATATTGCAATCCAGAGCAGATTGTTCTTATACCAGAGCAAGTCCATTATGGTCTATATGCCATATGGCACAATCCAGAGTAACTAAAGGAGCACGTAAGAGACATTACATGCACCCATAGTTACTGCACCACCTAGTGAAAACCTATGGGAAATTCATATTGCAATCCAGAGCAGATTGTTCTTATACCAGAGCAAGGACTCCCCATAGTTACTCTGGATTGCGCCCATAATCATATACAAATGATGTCCATAATCTCACAAAGGACTTAACATGCATTCCAGCATCTATTTTCCTTTTTCCCCGAACTGATAAACTATGCAGTGGTTCCTTCAATTGGACTCTCCCAGTATCATAACTGTTGATACTGGGAGTATCTCCGAGTATCTCCCAGTATCATAACTCTCATATCTTGAAATTATGAACAGGATTTGCCCATTTTCTCTTCTGCCATTTGCAGCTTATGAGTTTTTCTGCCAGAACCAAGTCCTTATTTACAATCATCATTTGCTTAATGATGTCACTTATTTATGGCCGACATAAGTCTTTATTTATGGCCATCATCAGCTTAACGATGTCACTTCCTACTTAATGATGTCACTCTGACCCTCAGCAGGTGTCATGAATGTGATGTGGCCTCTACAGGAAATCAGTTTGACATCCCTGATCGTGCAATAGGCAGCAAATTAATCTCAGACCATTTGCCCTTCATCACATAACCCATTTCAGTAAATGTTTTCTCTCTCCCCCCCCCCCATTTTTAAGGTTTAGCAGACTTATGACATCGCCAGACACCCCACATCTTGGGGTGCATTCAACCAGGCCACCTTTAATACTTGCAATGTCAGACCGCATGATAATTCAAAATCATACTGCATTTACTCAAATCAAACACACCATCAAATGTAATGCACATCCTATACTAATAATCAAAGTCAGTATAATTATTTACTTGAATCAAATTAAACATTGAATCTTAATACACCTACTCAAATCAAAATGTAATGCATCATCAAATGTAATGTGCACCCTATACTTATAATCAAAATAAGTATAATTATTTACTTGAATCAAATTAAACATTGAATCCTAACGCACCTACTCATATCAAAATGTAATGCACCATCAAATGTAATGTGCACCTATACTTATAATCAAAATAAGTATTATTATTTACTTGAATCAAATTAAACATTGAATCTTAATACACCTACTCAAATCAAAATGTAATGCACCATCAAATGTAGTGTGCAACCTATACTTATAATGTAAATAAGTATAATTATTTACTTGAATCAAATTAAACATTGAATCCTAACGCACCTACTCAAATCAAAATGCACCATCAAATGTAATGTGCACCCTATACTTATAATCAAAATAAGTACAATTATTTACTTGAACCTAATTAACCATCAAATCTAATGTGCACCCTGATTTTGGAAACTAATAGCACAATCCTAATAATGTCTACTCCAAAGTAAGTCCCATTGAGTTCAGTGGGTCTTACTCCTAGGAAAGTGTGTTCAAGATTGCAGCCTAAATTTGGCTGGAAAAGGTGAGCATTAGATTCGAATAAATACAGTATATTATGGAGAATCTCCTCTTTTTGCAGCTGGATAACACATTACATATTTTTCCACCACATCACGTTGGTTTTTCCACCACATCACACATGTCTGGATATTGCCTCCTTGGAAGTAGTCCCATTTTCAATTAGGCTTACTCCCAGGTAAGGAGATTCAAGAAACAAAGAAAGTCCTATTGATGACAGGGACATAAAATAAAATCAGAAGACCAGCTTCCAATGTTCGTAAACTTCTCAGAATACAATCCATCAAAACAATTAGAAAGACCCATAAAACTCACGTAAATTATTTGCAGGCGGCCTCGACTCCATGTTTTCATAATGTTGTACGTGGACCACAATGTTAAGATCTCTTTCCATATGATCTGTCGTGCAAGGAGCTTCAGGTCGCATGACATCTGCAAGAGCTCTAAAAATGTGGAAGGAGGAAAGGAAGAAACTGAATTAAATTTAAATTTAATTAAAGAATCAAATTTCTTTAATTAAAATAAATTAAATTTACCGGTAATTAAATTCATTGAATTCTCTAATTATATATTATACTAGTAACAGCTTGCAGCTGTCATTTGTGGAGGTTCAATACAACAACATTCGTCAATAAAAAACCCCCTCCCAGAATCTCAACTGCTCTTCCTCCCCACCTTCGATGGCTCTCCTCAGTTGCCCCCCAGGCTCTTCTCAACCTGGCCTTCCTTACAGTTGAGATTCCAGTTGGAATGTTGACAGTTGCCGCTCCTCAGCCTTCTTGATTAACATGGAATGTTGGCCAGAAGATGTGGATAACCTTACAAGCAAGTTAAGCCTTGTATTTAGAAAGATATATATGACATATGCAGTGCCGGATTTATGTATAAGCTAAACAAGCTATAGCTTAGGACCCCACTCTCTTGGGGGCCCCCCAAAAATTTCAGTTGGACAATTACTATGATAAAATACATATTTGCATATTTTGGTATGCATATTTTGGTTTGCATATTTGCATATTTTGGTATGTGCAAATGGCTTTAGATGCCTTTTAGGCCCATAAATTACCATATAGCATGTGCAGGCCTCCGTCTGTCTTGGAAGACTATGGTATCGTGCTTGGCGCTGCATACGCTGCATCAAAGCACGAAAGCCTGGGTTAGATTGTTATGGAGGATAGGCTGTTCCCCAAGCAGCAAATCCCCCCTCTCCACGCCACTGAATTAGTCCAATGGAAAGGCAGAGCCAATACGACTGGATCCAGCTGGCATCACAGAGCTGGGCTAAGGACAGGAGCTCACCCTGTCTTGTGGGGCCGACCCGGGTCTCGAACCCTGGCCTGCTGGTTAACAGGCACAACATCTTAACCAGTTGCGTCACCCACAGCCATATAACATATATTCAACACAAAAAACAGCGACAATTTGTTGTTGACAAAGGACAGCTGGACATATATATAGGACCCCATTAGCTTCAATAGCATAGGGACCCATCAAACCTAAATCTGGCCCTGGAAATATGAATCATATGAGAACTCCTTGCTGCAGGTGGTGATGGTGCCTGGCCCAGGGATTGGTGATAGAACGAATTTCTGGAGGAAAAGTCCATTATGGTCTATATGCCATATGGCACAATCCAGAGTAACTACAGGAGCACGTAAGAGACATTACATGCACCCATAGTTACTGCACCACCTAGTGAAAACATATGGGAAATTCATATTGCAATCCAGAGTAACTTGTTCTTACTCCGGAGCAAGGACTTCCCAAAGTTACTCTGGATTTATCCTATAATGGGTCTGTGCAACCTCCTGGTTTTAGAATTAGACAACCTCAGAATGCCGAATGCAAGAGAGGGCAACAGGATTTAGGTGTCTTGTGTGGTCCCTGATGCATGTGGTTGGCCACTGTGAGATCCAGGGACCTGGACCAGATCCTGATCTTGGGCCTGATACTGCAAGATTCTTATGTTCTTATGACCTAGTTGGTATTGATCACCACTGAAGTTTGTTGTTGGCTGACATTTTTACAAGTCAAGACACTCCAGAGTAAGAACACTGCCCTCACTCTGATGTGGCTTCAAACCCTGGTGATGGTGTTATTACATAATTTAATATTAAATAATTATTATTGATAGTTATTACATAATAGTTATTTACTATTACATTACATACATAGTTATTACTATGTATATAATTACTATATTAATTAATAGTAATTACATTACTATTATATCACAGACATAGTTATTACATAATTATATTACATATCCTAGGCACTGCTTGTTCTTGACTCCATTCCTTAGCACAACTTGCTTGGTATTCACCTTGATTTTTTAAATCAGTTCCAAAGCACTAACTCAGGGCACAATCCAGAGTAACTACAGAGAGTCCTTGCTCCAGCGTAAGAACAACTTACTCTGGATTGCAATATGAATTTCCCATAGGTTTTCACTAGGTGACGCTATAACAACATTGACGTAAATGTCTCTTAAGTGCTCCCGTAGTTACTCTGGATTGTAGGGTTAGCTTCCCTAATGCTCAGACTCTGCGATCAGTGAAGGGTCAGTCATTCCACCGGTGGCTGCTAAAGGCTAATGAGGCTTACTCATGTGAAACCATTAAAGCAGGTGGGACTGAAGACCACCCAAGCACAAATATTCTGGTTGGGATCAGTGGTCAGTGGCATAGATAATGCTCAGCATTCACATCTAGGTAGGATTGAGAAAGACCTACCCCCAAATCCAGAGTATGTACAGGTGCACATAAGAGACTTTACGTGCACCTGTAGTTACTGCACCACCTAGTGAAAGTTACTGAAAGTTACTGCACCACCTAGTTACTGCACTATGGGAAATTCATATTGCAATCCAGAGTAAGGGCAAAATCAGAGTAAGTACGGGGAGTCCTTGCTCCAGTGTAAGAACAACTTCCTCTGGATTCCAATATGAATTTGCTATAGATTTTCACCAGGTGGTGCAGTAACTACAGGTGCACATAAAGTCTCTTACATGCTCCCATATCTACTCTCAATTTGGTGGTAAGTTGTTCTTACACCAGAGCAAGGACTCCCCAGAGTTACTCATGGATTTTGCCCAGACTAAATATTTATTAAGTTTATTTATTTAATAATTATTAATTATTTAGAAGCCTAAATAATACTGCTGTAGATGACCCAGGCTGCAATCCTAACCACACTTTCCTGGGAGTAAATAATATTGAACACAACAGGGCTTATTGGAGTAGACCTGCTCAGGATTGCACTGCCTGTGACCTAACTCTGTTGTTGTCAAACACAAGGACCCACTTTTTAGCATGGCAATCTGTCAGGACCCACCAGAAGTGACTGATCTGTCTAATCTATCTCCAGTATTTATATATCACTTTTCAATTTCAAAACATAAAACGTTGCTCCAAAAGTGATGTCACAACCAGAAGTGATGTCATCCCCGGGTGTTGTTTTTTTTTGGAGGGGGACCCTGCTTCCTCTTCCTCTGCAGATCAGCAGATCACCACCCATTTGCTCTGGGGTCACCACCTTTTGCTATCTGGAGTCAAAGAAGATTTTGTTGCCCCCCCCCCCCCCCATACAGAGGTGCCTCACATAAAGAGCTTAATTTGTTCCGGAGGCATGCTCTTTAAGTGAAACGCTCTTTAAGTGAAGCAGATTTTTCCATAGGAAATCATGGAAACTCAGACGATTGGTTCCAGAACCCCCAAAATATTCATATAAAAATATTAACTGGATGTCAAAATGATGACAAAACACTGGAATTGAATTCAAAACATGCATTCAACGTGCAGGATCCTGTGAAGTCTACTTAAGCTGCAATCCTAAAGACACTTTCCTGGGAGTAAGCCCCATTTAACACAATGTGGCTTACTTCTGGGTGGACATGGTTAAGAGGCTGCAATCAAAGACACTTTCCTGGGAGTAAGGTTACATCTGAGTAGACATAGTCAAGAGACTGCAATCAAAGACACTTTCCTGAGAGGCTTACCTGGGCTGCTGCTGGAGGTTCAAGGTGGTCAGTGGGGGCACTTGGGGGCAGTTAGAGGCAGCAGCGCTGGCCGGCAGCCCTTTTAAAGAGCCTCCATGCGGAGCATCAGGGCTGCATAGCACGCGTGCCCATAGCGCGCTTGCTTGTTAAGTGAAGCAGAACTTGTTATGTGAAGCAAGATTTCTTGGAAATTTTGCTTGTTGTGTGAAATGCTTGTTAAGCGAGGCACTTATTAAGCAAGGTACCACTGTATATTGCTTTCGTGCGATTAATTTAAACCCTATATTACGTGTGGTTAAGCTGTTGCATCCAATTTATTATGTAAACTTTATTAATTACAAGAAGCCTACATACTTCCTGCTCACAAGGAAAAGGAGGACAATGAAATCCCCACACACAAGAATATAAAAAGGACATGTCCTGGAAAAAGAGGACATACCCTACAATCCAGAGTAACTACAGGAGCACATAAGAGACATTTACAACAACGTAGTTATGGCACCATCTAGTGAAAACTTATGGGGAATTCATATTGCAATCCAGAGTAAATTGTTCTTACATCAGAGCAAGGACTCCCCCTTGTTACTCTGGATTGCGCCCATGGTCACCCTGTACTGATTTCTCTCCTAACCCCATTATTGAAAGTCAGGATGTTCTGGTGGTCTCTAGTGTTGGACTTGGACCAAAAGGACCCATCTTCCTGGGTGACCTTGAGCCAGTCACTACCTCTCAGAGTTGTTGTGAGGACAAAACCTCACAGGGTTGTTGTGAGGGGAGTGACCATGTACATCACCTTAGCAGAAAGACAGTATAAAATTGTGGAAAAGAAAATATTGTCAAAGAGCCCCCCAAGGATCCCAGACTGGGTTCTACTCTTAAACAGCAAAAGAATTAAAAATAAGGCCACTAACGTTATAATGTCCCTTTGAATAATCTGTACAGTTCTAGTTACCACATCTCAAAAAAGGATGGTGGAAAGATGGAAAAGGTTGATCAAGGCTGCAAATCTAAAGACATTTTCCTGGGAGTAAGACCCATTGAACACAATGGGGCTTACTTTTTGACTAGACATGGTTAGGATTGTGCTTGCTGAAATCCTAACCACACTCTCCTGGGAGTAAATACTATTGAACACAGAGGAACTTAGACTGCAATCCTAAAGACACTTTCCTGGGAGTAAGACCCATTGAACACAAAGTGCACAATCCTAACCATGTCTGGTCAAAAGTAAGCCCCATTGTCTTCAATGGGTCTTACTCCCAGGACAGTGTTTTTAGGATTGCAGCCTTACTTTTGAGTAGACATGCTTAGGATTGTACTGTAAGAAGGCCAAAATGATTGGGAAGCTGAAGCTCTCTCTAGATGAGGAAAGGCTACACCTTTTGGGGCTTTATGTTTGGATGAATGAATGAATGAATGAATGAATGAATGAATGAATGAATGCGGCTAGCTAAGAAGAGAAAGGGCAAAATCCAGAGTAACTATGGGGAGTCCTTGCTCTGGTGTAAGAACAACTTACTCTGGATTCCAATATGAATTTTCCATAGGTTTTCACTAGGTGGTGCAGTAACTACGGGTACACGTAAAGTCTCTTACGTGCTCCCGTAGTTACTCTGGATTTGGGGGAAAGAATTGTTTAATAATGATACATCATGGAGAAAAAGGCTCCTAAGAGCACTTTCCTAGGAGTAATCCCCACTGAACTCAATGGAAGTTACTTCTGAGTAGATACAAATAGGATTGTACTGATAGTACTGTTTCCTAAAGCATCATCTAGTAGTAGGACTGATCAGTTCAGACCGAAGCATACCACCCTGGAAGTAAATCCCAATGAGATTTACTCCCAGGTAAGTGTGGACCTAATCCAAGAGGGTACATCTTCTAGTCCAAGGGTCTCCAAACTTTCATCTTCAGGGCTCCAGGACCCTTCCGTGTAGAGGAGGAAGTGTCAGCAGGAGAAGCTTTTACTCTCAAAGATCACAAGCTACACCTGTTGAACTTCCCTCCTCGATACAATCCAGGAGCCCTGAAGTTGAAAGTGTGGAGACCCCTGTAAATGTAGTCCAAAACCAAACATACTCTGCTGACATCAGGCCAAGACAACTAAATACTAGATTATTTTTTACTCTCTCCGAAGCTGCTGGAAGTCTCCTTTGCGATCCACGCCTCCTTGTCTGGCTAATTATACACGATATTCCACGATTCTTGACTGTGGGCAGTATTATGTCATTAAAATGTCAGCTAGATTTCTGGTCACCAGGTTCTTTGAAGAAGATAAAGGCTTTGCTTGATCTGGGGAGGAGGGGATCGCAGGGGAAAAGAAGAAGGTTCAGAAGACAAGAGGAACCGAGGATGGCCTGGAATATTTGAAAGACCCTCGTCCAGCTACTTGGCCTGCATAGCGAAGAAAAAACAAGTAGCCAGCAGAGATCTGGAAAAGCTGTGTGCGTTTCGAGACTCCTAAGAGGAAGGAAGGAGGTTGTTATCATACAGCCTGAAGTTATTGACTGATGCTGAATTATCCACGGAAAAACACACACACACCAATCCAAATTAAGCAGAATGTTTTGATACAGTCAAATTGCCAAGAAGGACGAAATAATGTGTTACATAAGTTTGCTGCATCCGTTTTTGGAAGGGACCTGAGAGGCAGATCTGAATCCGATGAGGAGCAAATAATAGGGGGATTAATGAATAGAAAACCAAGAAGGGGGCTCCACTTTTGCTCTGAAGATTTGATTTGATTTGTGCCTTTTTTCTTTCTTCCACTCAAGCGGATGAGATCATTTGATCGCTTTGGAAAGATTTCCCTCTCCCGCCCTACTTGCAAGGTTGTTGTACAGAACCATGAAAAGATAGTGATAATTATGTGGCATGGTGAGCTCCAGCAGTTTTGCACCTACTCTATAGAACCGGTTGTTAATTAGAAGTAGGACATATAAAGTTTAAAAATAGCCATTTAAAAGTGGCTGTCAGACGGACATAGAACCGGTTGTTAATTTCTTTGAATCCCATCACTGATTATGTGCCCAGGAAATGCTATATTAACAGTGCAATCCTAGCATGTCAACTCAGAAGTAAGTCCTATGTATTCAATGGGGCCTACTCCCAGGAAAGCGTTTTAGGATTTCAACCTAAGGTAAGAAAAATCCTGGGCCAGCTGGAGAACTCTCATGTGGCCATGTGATGACTGTGGATTTGTGAGAGTGGTGGTTGTCTACCTCCTTTCCTTATCTCCAGTGTTCCTTCTCTTTCCTTTCTCTAGATTAAAAAATAGGAGAATGGAAAAAAATTGTGGAAAGAATGTTAAAGCATAGGAGACACTCTAGCACACCACTCTACTCTCCTCTGCACTTCCTCTTTCTTTTTGTACCCGGATGCAGAACAGGAGTATACAGATACAGAACCCAGATACAGATACAGGAGTACCGTCATTATTTTCTTCACTCTGAAGAGCCATACACTAGGAAAACATATAGCCAAGCACCAGTCTACACCTCCATTTACTATAGATTGAGGAGTACGCAAACTATAGATTGCGTACTCGGTACTCCTCCAGCCCATTGATTTCCTGTGCTCAATGCTTTCTCCTTGACTCCATTTCCAGTTGAGATTATAGGAGGTGGAGCAGAGGGTGAGCCAAGTTGGGGAGCAGAAGTGGGGGTCTCCCATCAATCTGTGCCTGAGGCAACAGCTTCAACTGGCCTTCATGGCTGGGCCGTCCCGGGCTGAGACTTACTTCTGAATTAACCTGCTTAGGCTTGTGCTAGGGCTGTGGGAGGCACAAGTGGTTAAATCACTGTGCCTGTTAACCAGCAGGCCAGGATTCGAGACCCAGGTCCCCACAAGACAGGGTGAGCTCCTGTCCTGAGCCTAGCTCTGCGACGCAGCTGGAACCAATTGTATTGGCTCTGCCTTTCCAGTGGCGTGGAGAGGGGGTTTTTGCTGCTTGGGTAACAGCCTATCCTCCATATCAATCTACCCAGGCCTTCGTGCTTCACATGCAGCATCGAGCACAAGACCTTAGTCTTTCGAGACTGATGGATGCCAATACTTGTGGCCATGTTTTTTTTTAAGCAGCAATTTTAATCCTTTCCTGGGCTGTGAAAGCCCTGCTCCGTCTTAAATCTACTGAAACTGGAAAGGTTTCCCTGAAATGTACTTTTTCTCAGAAAGCGATAATATATTCCCATCCACAAGGCCAGGACCACTTCCGCATGCTAAATGAGTTTCTCTGCTCCCCTCCTGTATAATCCTGGCTCTTCACAGCAACTTCTTTCATTCTTCCTGCAAAGGCTTCCATGGCGAAATGAGAGTGTCGTGGAGTTCACGTATCGCGCCGTAATCAGCCCAACAGATGGCCTTTTTGAGGACTAGAGCCTCTAATCTTGACAGATCCTCGCCTGAAGGGGATTCAGACATTTTCATCCTTTATAAATCTCTTTACAAGAGTGGCAAGATATTTTTCAAGAAACTTTCAGACTGATAAGCAACACAGAGAAGAGGGATTTTTATTTTATTTCTAAGTGATTGCCACCCCATTACCACCAGGTTGGAAACGGCCAAGGCATTTCTGCCAATGAGCACAATTCTAATCATGTCTACTCAAAAGTCGGCCCCATTGTGTTTAATGGGTCTTCTTAATCCCAGGAAAGTGTCTTTAGGATTACAATGTCAATGGAAGCTGTCGTTCTAAAAGGTTTTCAAAATAAAGTGGAGGGACTCAGGAGCCAGAGATCAACCCAAAGTCTGCAATTGGTAGGATATCAGATATCAGAAGGTCATGAGCTGGCACCGAACATCTATTATCATCACCTTCACCCCCAGGGGAGTGAAATGCATGGAAATACCAAGCATATACCATGCACCCAGTCATCCTTTCATGGTCCCAACAGTAGAAACCACTTCTGCACATCTCCTGGATGGCATATATCAGGCCAGTCTGCAGCTAGCCTCACTATGAGCCTCGGCCCAAAAAGCCAGGTGACATTTGAGCAGAGCCAGACTTTTTGCAAGGAACATATATCACTTCCAGCTTCTCACAGTCCAATCCTATGAGCTGAAATTGCTGACACAACAGGCAGCCATAAAGCACTTTCCACCAGTACACACACACAGGTTACAGGCCATGATGAGTGTGAGTATATGTAGATAGATGCAGGCAACCTCCCAGAAGCAGGGAAAGCACCTGGATATAGGGATATAGGTGTCGTCATCTTGTGCACTCCCTGAGGCATCTGGTGGGCTGCTGTGAGATATAGGAAGCTGGACCAGGTGGACCTTTGGCCTGATCCAGCTCTTCTCAGGCTCATAGCCAGGCAGGGGGAAGGGACCAATTTTTTGGGGGGCGGGGGGAATATGTCAGGTATCTATACCAGTATCCAAAATGAATTCAACTGTTGCTCAGTTATACAGGTGTCCCTCATTATCCACTAGGGTTCCATTCCGGAACCGCCAGTAGATTTTTTAAAATGGAAAGATAGATTTAAAGACCTACTTCCAGGTTACACCTGGATGGACTAATGTACCTAATTGCACCTAACGGAATAAGGTAGTGCCTCAATATCTGCAGGGGTTTTATTCTGGAACTGAAAAATGGAATGATTGCTTTCATGACTGCCTTCCACAACACTCAGAAATTTTTAAAACTGTGATTTGCAGTGAGCATTTGTGTTGAGTTAAATCCATGTATAAAAAAATCTGTGTAAAACAAGGTTTATTTTACAGACTATCCTGGGACCTGCGGGGGTTTTTTGTAAATTGCAGCACATATTGGATTTTTGGAACTTAGAATCATAGAGTCCTAGAGTTGGAAGGGACCTAATAGGTCATCTAGTCCACCCCCCTGCCTGCAGCAGGAAATCCTCCTAGAGCATCTCCAACAGGTGCTCGTCGAGTCTATGCTTGAAGATCTCCAGTGAAGATCTCCACCACCTCCCTTGTCACTTGCAAGTGACAAATCCAGTCCATGTACATGACACATGTTCATGTATCTTAAGAACGCATTCAGGGCCTCTAAGAGGAAATTTATCTGGGGTATGATGTTTCGTTGGGGGAACAAAGTTTCTTTGGTGCTCCACTGGATCATAACGACATGCATTCTTTGATTTTTCCATTGGATCATGATGACATACAGAATTATTAACAAATTACAACATATAAAATTATATAGGCTCACAAAAATGGGAATGCTAGTCTTCACATAATACCTGCAAATGTTTTCTGAGATCCCAGAAAACATCCTGCACTCTTCTTCCTTTGGGCCCTCCTATTGACCCTGTGTGATGCACCCTCTTTTCATGAACTCTGGTTAGATCAGAAAATCTGAGAGCCCAGGAAATTTTGGGGTCACCTTCTGTAATTCTTATGCCCTTTTTTATGCCAGATCCCAATACAGTTGCAATACCCCTGCAAGCCCATCCTGGGTCCTGGTTATAGTCATCAACTGGTGAGCTGGTAAGGAATGTTCAGCCAACACCAAACATGTTTGATCAATTTTCTCTGGAAACTACTTTGTGAACTTTATGTTGAAAGTGGCATATAAATTATGTTGATTGATTGAGTCAGAAGTGGGGTGGATGGCGGAAGGCTTAGCATCTTCACTGGTTGATTAAACAAATTGAGATTAGTTACCCAGATACAGGGAGAAGGAAAAATTACTGTAACCCACATCCCCTTGTGCAGAAGCCCCTTTTGTTCCCCTACTGGAGAAGCTGGAAAGGGGGTGGTTTTTGCCTGTGATTTGGAACATTTGTTTCCCTATGTCCCCCCAAAATGGGGGAGAATCTCTTTCCAGGTTCTTCCAGGTTCATCAGTGGTCCCTGCAGAAGACTGCTGAGTATAGAGACAACTATGGTGCCAGGAGTATGGCTATCTATCCAGAATAGGTCCCATACCCCTATACCCGGGTATATCGTGTCCACTTTATGACTAATTGATCTCTTAGGACTGAGTTGGATGAAAGTTGGGGAAGAATAACAAGCTAAGTACAACTGATCCATGTCCATGCTTTTTATAGCACAAGCAAAACCGAAACAACAACAACAACGAAAGGATAACAATCTCCAAGAAGCTTAAAACTGAAAGCAAGGCTGATGGTAGTGTAGTGTGTACTGGTAGATCTCTGGTAAATTAGCAGTAGATCCTCCAGGGTGTATATAATATAGACCCAATATAATACAACATATATACGTAATACAACACAACATAATAAAACTCTTCCCCCCACCCTTTTCCAAGTTAGGCAGCTGAAATTCTGAAAGCTTGAGAGGAAACCAAGAGTGGGTTTTTGTGTGGAAGGAGAGTGAGCTCAGCTCTACAAATTCCTAAGCTGGGCTTAACTCTAAGGCTGTAATCCTATACATGTTTTACAGAGAGTAAGGCCCATTAAGCACAGTAGAGCTTACTATTGAGTAGACATGGTTAGAATTGTGCCATATGTTCTACACACCTAAACCTCCACCCTGTCACTCCAATTTAGTTGATCTTAGGGCAATACTTTTTAAAATAGATGACTCCCAGAAATAGGTTAAAATTCTTTTATTTTTATTTTTATTTATTTATTTATTTATTTATTTATTTTTATTTATTTGTTTGTTTAAATGTGATTCTTCATGTTTAACATCCTTGCACCTCAATCTAAAACAGAGGTGGGCAAACTTTTTGACAGGAGGGCCACATCCACCTCCTTTACATTGTGTTGGCGGGGGGGGGGGGGGAGGAAAAAAGAAAATTAATTTGCATTTCAAATTGGATTAAATTTACAACAAATACATTAAAGACAGAATCTATATTATGAATTTATAATACACAATTCTACATAAAATCACTTAAAAACTATTTGCCACATACCTCTTGCACAGTGAAAACATGCTGACCAAGCCCTAAACACATGGTTAGAGGCAATGTGGGGGGGGGGGAATTAAAATAATTTTAACTCCAACATTCTTTGATGGGCCAGAGGCTCATTGGATCCTGGGGGCTTCCTGTAGGCCAAGGGGGGGGGCACAAGGGCTGCAAATGGCCCCCCAAGCCAGCATGTGCCCACCTCTGATCTAAGGTTTTGCTATTGGAGAGAGGCAAAAGCATTAAAGGGTATGATGTGAGCAAACACAGCTACACATTTTTGGATGTTCTCAACACTGGGAGTCAAGACTGGGAATCTTTGAGTAGAGGCTTGACAAGGACATGTCAAAGATGCTCCAGGAGGATTTCCTGCTACAGGCAGAGGGTTGGACTAGATGACCTATTAGGTCCCTTCCAACTCTATGAGTCCATGAAAGGGTTTCATGGCAAAGATGCATTTTGAGGAAAGATCTGAAGGGAAAGAGGTGCACGTTCCAGTCATTCTCAGACATAGGTTGCAATCCTAAAGACACTTACCTGGGAGTAAGACCCATTGAATACAATGGGGCTTACTTCTGAGTAGGCATAGCTAGGAATGTGTTCAGCATTCGTAGGCAGGAGCAACAAAGGAAAGGGGTGGTAATGGAATTGCCTGTGAACTCCCACTTATCGTTGAGTGAACCCACTAACGGTATTGCAACTGAACATCTGCAAACTGAGTCGGAACCAGTTGTTCTGATTTGCCCAGAGCTCAGCAAGCCTGCTTCCTATTTCAGTGTGTAAAATTCTTTGCAACAGTGTGCTTCTCATTTGTGTTTCATCAGAGCTATCTGTGTAGACATCACAAAAGCAGAAGCCATTGTAAAAAAATGAGATCAGAGCCTTAAACTGAGAGCCATAATGCAGAAAAGGGACACCCCAAACCTGCTTATAAGCACCTTATTCTATCCTGGACCTTTCCTAGCAGGAGAAAAAAAAAGATGATTGTTTGCCTAGGACAGTGATTTTCAATCTTTTTCATCTCATGGCACACTGACAAGGCACTAAAATTGTCGTCAGATTTGTTAACATTGACAAAACACATCATGCTGTTGTTGGGGGGCTCAAATCCCTCAATAATCCTACTTACAATTAAAATTCCCTAAACTCCCTTTCACACCTCTGGACCATCACATGGCACACAAGTGTGCCACAGTACACTGGTTGAAAATCACTGGCCTAGGAGATCCTCTCCCAGACAATATTGAACTAGTTAGAACATATGGCCAAATTTCTATAATTTCTCAATTTCTATAATTATAATTTCTATAATTTCTAAATTCTTGGCCTTGGTCAGGTCTGTAGGAGGGGGTTCTCTTTGACCCTTTCCTCACCAAGCTGGCCTCACTCACAACACAACCTCATGTTGAGTTGCCTGCAGATTTTCTGAGCTCGGCTTTCTTCGTTGGTAGTAAAAATGATGGCCCATCCGCTGGGTTTATAAATAGCAAATAATTGCTAGTGAAAGGACGGGTGATGCGTTCCAAAACCTATTTCTGGGTGTCTCGGTGCAGGGGGAGGCTGTTAATCACAAAGCACTGAAGAGGATCTTGGACAAGGAAGGTGCGCCAGGTGTGGAGAGCCCATCTCCAGTGGAGGGCAAATAAAAGATGGGGAATTGAGACTTTACCTATACAGTATATTTTCTTTCTTTCTATACAGTATATTTCTAAATATACAGTAAATATATTTTCTGTATGTTTACCTATACAGAATATTTTCACTCCATGTTCTGCTGCTGAGCTCAGTTTCCAAAAGAGCTGTTTGCTTCCCCCCTTTTGTTTCTTCTTAATATTTTTATTTGATCTGCAAATGTCCCCATCTGTTTTGTTTTCATGTGTTGGGGATTAGCATAATGAATCAGGCAGACCAAAAAGTTGACAAATGGGTTTTGTCTTCCATTTCCAACTATGATCACAGTTGTCACAATCTGGAGCAGATTGGGGGGTGGGGGGGGGGAAGAGGAGTTTGAATTTCAAGAAGAGGCAACCAAACTGGAGGTGACCCTCAGTGCTTCCTTTGAGAGAACTCAAAGGTTAGAGGACAGCCCAATCTATGCATGTCTGTCAGACGTAAGCTTCATTACATTCATTGGGGATTACTTCCATATAAGTGTGGATAGGATTTGGAGCCTTAGAGCACATGTGGCTTGAGCAAGAGAGATGTCTGTCTAAAACAGTGTCTGATGCAGACACCAAGCCTGGCCTTATATACAGTTCTTGGGTGGAAAGCATGGCTCATAGGAAAGCATGAATATTATTAATCTGTGGCCACAGTACTATTCATACTTACCTGGGAGTAAGCCCACTGACTATAATAGGATCTACATCCAAGTAGGCATGCACAGGTATAGGCTTTCAGAATATGATCAGGATGTCACAGCTACACACCAATTTAGGCCAGCCTAACACACCTGGCATATCTTCCCAGGGTGATATGGGGAGGCTGGGGCATGGCTATGTATTGGCCTATCCTCTCTAGGAATGCACAGGACTTTTGCCAGGACTTCTGATGCCCTAAGGTCAAATCTATAATTTTCCAATCTCAAAGTAGGCAGATCTCCCATAGAGCAAGAGATTTTCCTTCCTAATGTCTCTATTTTGTGGTTCATTTTAATCTCAAATTATATAAATGTTAAGATTCAGCTCCTCTTCCCAAGGGCAGAGGCACTTTCAGAGGGATTTGGGGGGGTTAGATGGGGATGCTCTACTGGCTTTTTCCTCCCCTTCCTAGATTTTTTAAAAGCTGGAGACAAAAGAGGCGTGCAGATGGAGGCGTGTGTTTACATGCTTTGGCAGGGAAGTTTGCATTTGCACGGTAGGCTATAGCTTGCAACAGTTGGAAGGGAGAAGCTCAGAGCACACCATGCAACACATAGTCAAGCGCCACATTTGTTGCTGCCACTGGGGGTGGTGTGTGTGTGTGTGTGTGTGTGTGTGTGTGTGTGAGAGAGAGAGAGAGAGAGAGAGAGAGAGAGAGAGAGAGAGAGAGAGAGAGAGAGAGGAGATGTGTGTATGTGAGAGAGGGAGCTTGTGCATTTGTATCTCAGTATGTTCACTCTTGGGAATTTCTGGTCAACCCCATGCCAGAAATGTGGGTTAATCCCTGGGCAATCATTATAAAGGATGCCCACTTTTCCTGACTGCCCCTATCTAGGACTGATTGAGAAGGCTCAGGTGCCCTCCAGAGCAGACAGCCAACTTAGGTAAAGGGGCTAAATCTGGCTGAAGAAGAGGACTTTAATAAGTACCACCTATTAAACTGAACCTGTGTGAGATTCAAGCAGGTGGAGATACCTGGATTCAGTGGAACATCTTACCTGGTCATGTGCTCCCTCTGTGGTCGATGTGCTTTCTCCAGTCCCAGTTTGGTAAAGATGCCCACCAAGACCATAATGGCCACCACACCACAAATGATGTAGACAATGAGGTTGGTTTTGTCCCTGGTGGGGTCATGGGAAGGGTCGACAGGGCGAGGTATGGGCTTGCCCTGGTTGACCCAACGGGGCCGGTCATAATTGGTGCAGATATCCTGATCCAGGCGACCCTTGGAGTACTTGCAACAGAAACGGAAGCCACAAGTGCCGCAACAGAAAGGGTACTCCCGGACACTGCAGTTGAAGGCCGGGTCCCACTGGCCCATCACGTCAAAGTAACCCCTGCATTCCTCAGGGGTTGGGGGTGGCTCTGAAGCATCCACACGCTCTCCGCCACGACTTTGGTTCCCACCAGAGAGCATCACAATGCTGCCCAAGTGTTGCCCAGCTTTCTCCTGAGCCCGACATAGGAGGGTGAGAAGGTCCACCACCAAGTAGCCTAAGAGCAGCTGGAGGAAGCCCTTCATCCTCTTCAGAGCCAGTTGGGGGGGGCAACCAATGCTCCCTCCACCGCTGCTGCCAGAAATCAAGCCTCCGCTTGCCGCTGCTGCGATGCACCAAGAATTGCACATAAAGGGGGCTTGGGGGCAACGCCAAGCTTGGAAACCCACTCTCAACCCAACAGCATGGACAGTTCCTCCGTGGTACACCGATCAGCACCACGGAGAGCCCCAAGCCGGTAAGAGATGTGGACTACTGGCTGTTGAAACCATGGATAGGATCGTTCCTAATTCAGCAACACAGAGAGCTCAGAACTGGCTGTGGACTACTGGCTGTCAGCAGTGGACAGCCAGGGAATGGGGACAGTCCCAAATCAGCACCTCTGAGCCGGTCAGAGCCATGGAGTGCTAACTGTCAGAGCCACGGACAGTCAGTCAGAGCCGTATCCGAGTACAAGTCGGTCAGAGCTGTGTCCGAGTCTGTGTCCAAGCTGATCAGAGCCTGATGGTTCCCTGATCAGCACCATGTAGAACTATGAGCCAGTCAGCACGGTGGACATTCCCCGATCAGCATCATGGAGCCATATCTAAGTCCGTATAGTCCGTATGTTCGAGTCCATATCCAAGTCTGAGTTGGTCGGAGCCGTGTTCGAGTCTGTACCCAAGTCAGTCCGAGATGTTAACTGCTGGCTCTCAGCACTGTGGACAGTTCCTGAATAGCACCACAGAGAGCTGTGAGCCAGTCAGAGATGAAGTACTAGCTGTCAACACCATGGACAGTCCCGGATCAGCATTCATAGAGAGTCAGTCAGAACCATATCCAAGTCCAGGTCGGTCACAGCCATGTGCGAGCCGATCAGAGCTGTGGACTGCTGGCTGTCAGCACTGTAGACAATCCCTAAACCGTACTACGGAGCCCTGTGAGACAGTTAGAGATGGAGTGCAAGCTGTCAATACAGTGGACAGTCCCAGATCAGCATCATGGAGAGTGGGTCAGAACCATATCCAAGTCCAGGTTGGTCTGAGACATGTGCAAGTCGGTCAGCACTGTAGACAGTCGCTGATCAGTATTACGGTGAGTCTATCAGAGCCATATCCAAGTCCGAGTCGGTCAGAGTTATGGAGTACTGGTTGTCAGCAGTGTGGATAGTCCTGGATCAGCCCCAAGGAGAGCTCCCAGTTGGTTACAGTCGTAGACTACTGGTTCTCAGCACCAGGGTTTGTTCCCAATTCAGCACCATGGAGAGCTTTGACCAGTCAGAGCAATGGACTGCTGGCTGTCAGCACCATGGATAGTTCCCAGTCCAGCACCACGAAGCGCTCTGTGCTGGCTGTCAGCACCGTGGACAGCTCCTGATCAGCGGATCAGCACCAAGGACAACTCCTTAGTCTCCATAGGTTCCAGTTCAGCACCGCGGACAGCTCCGGTAGGTGGGTGTTTCTTTCAGCACCATGGACAGTTCCCCAGATCAGCACCAAGGGCAGTCCCTGGTCAGGCTTGCTTCTGTTGCTGCAGGATGCAGAGATGGGGGGCTGGACCCCACACCTTCCCCAGCCCCTCACCTCCCAGAAAAAAGAGGGATGGGAGAGCGCACTTGTGGAGTGCGGTGGAGAGAAGGAGTGGGAGTGAGTGAGCGAGGGAGTGAATGAGTGAAAGAGTAGCAAAGGGAGGAGGCAGGAGATGCAGGGATGGGGTGGCTGGAGAGGGACTGGGGGAGTCTAGGGACTAGGGGGAGGCGTGGTTGTGCTGGAGGATGGCACTGCAGTGGGAAGGGTCTCCAAAACGGTTTCAAAAACCATGGAGAGAGAGAGAGAGAGAGAGAGAGAGAGAGAGAGAGAGATCCGGCTTTTCCCACCACCACCAGCTCCTCCAGTAGGGAGATCATCAAGTTCTCCAGTAGGGGAAACTCTCCTACGAGGAGACGCCCCCCCTCTCCTTCCCCCCCTCCAAACAAGGGGAGGAGACGGGAGACTGCAGGCTTCGCAGTAGTGTCAGGAGGAGCAGAGTGCGTGTCTCTTCTTCACCCACCTCTTCCAAACCCCCTTTTTTGAGCTCTCCATCCTCAGAACCTAGGACAAGCCCTGCAGGATGAAACCACCAGTTTGAAGTCCAGCATACTGGAATTTCCCATAGTGGGGCATCGTCCCACTTGATTGGAATCAAGGACACAACTGGGAAGGATCCAGCTGTTCACCAAACCTCCTCCTTCCATATCAAGGCATCCCCACCATCCCCTTTAGGGGGAGAAAAACTCCAGCTCCTTTTTCCAAGCCTTCACAAAAGGGAATTTTCCTTATAAATTGAAATTTGCCTTGATGTGTAATGGCTAAGACCCCATTTTAAAGGGGAAGTGCTTTAGAAAAGGGTGGGGAGGGTGAGAGCATTGGTGTAGAGAGCATTTGTGCAAAGCTTTCACAGCACAGGTGCTCCAACAGCCCTGCAAGGTAGGTCAGTGTTACCATCCCTGCACAAAGCAAAGGGGTTGGACTCGACTTTGGTGATAGTTTGCAGCATCTCTGGCCAAAAGACCCTCATCAGGTACCCAAGGACCCTTCACCACCACTGTAAAGCATAGCAGAAATAAGAGTCTACATTATACTGAGTCAGATCAATCCTGCACCTAGCTTAACAGATCTGTTAGGTTCATTCCCAGCTCTTGCTGCTGACACCCAGATTGATTCTGTTGTTTGGTGTGCAAAGCCTGTACACAATCACTGCTCTTGTTAGTACAGATGACCACCCGTTACATTAAAAAAAACAGAAGCCAATCTTTGTAGCCATTTATTTGGACAACACATAAAAACCCAATTTAAAAAAAAATCCTTTAACAGAAATGTTGGCCAGAATCTGGGTATAGAATACCCAGAATGCAGTTTTGATGAACAAATACACCGATCGATGAGAAGTCTGGATATTATTTTGTTTCAAAAACCACTCTATCAAAACTGTACAAACCAAACCACAACTCATCCAAGAGACTATAACGTTGAGATGCTGTCACTGAGAGGCACCTGCAACCATGCATTATTCTAAGAAAATAAGGCAGTGGACACACATACAGGCAGGGCACACACACACACCCTTACCAATAAGCACGCCCTTTCTGGCTGGCACCTTTTGGATCAACGCTTTAAAGGGTTAAAGTGTTGGGGGAGTGCAACCCTTTAGCCCCTCTAGTCATATAAACCTAACAAAGGGTTGCCATAATTCTCTCCCACAAAATCAGGACAGGACCCTCAGTCTCATTTCTCAGTTTGTGAACCCAATCCCCCAAAATCAGGATTGACCCTGTTTTCAGGACATATGGCAAACCTAACCCAACAACATGCAACAGCAATAAAAGCACACTCTTTCCCTTTGTAATCCTCACCCATTCATCTGTTCTTCCTTATTTCCCCGTGCCAATTTTTGGCTTATAACTTCCTGGGGGCACAGTCCTAGGCTGCAATCCTAAACACATGTTCCTGGGAATCAGACCCACTGAACACTTTTGAGTAAGACATGGTTAGTATTGTGTACCTATTCTCATTGAAGTGTGCATGTTGACAATAAAATCCTCACCACTTTGAGTTCAGGTTTTGTGAGAGTGTTGAACTATACATGGGGATGAAGCAGCATGTTCAATGGACACGGGACCAATGGCTTCATTTTCCCAGTCTCTCAGTCTACCCTGTCAACATTCTTTCTCTACATAGCTCTGACCAATGCTGTCTAAGATAAACCTATAAAACCTTTGGAAGGTCTGATCTGAAGACAACACTCACACCACAATCCTGACTCCCCCAGTTAGGTTGGCACTTGTTCTGGCACAAGCCCAGTTTTTGCCTGGAGGTGTCACAAAAATGCCATAAGGTGCCACTCCTTGACAGAGTTAGGCCAGGGCATAGACATGCACCAGCCTAAGTCATGCTGTTGTTTAGGATTGCACCCTAACCTTATTGAAGCAAAGCAAACTGGAATTGGAAATCAAAGCAAACTTCTTGAATTGGAAATCAACTGGGAACTTTATGTGCATGCCTTATGATGTTCACAACATTCGTCCATCTACAGCATGCCCCACTTGAGACTGGTCTTCCAGGTGGGGCATGTCGTGTCCTAGATGGAGATGCCTGTGGCTATCCCAATGATATGCCTGTGCCCTACAACAACTTCTGGCATGAAAAAGTATTTCTCAAGCTCTCCTCCGTCTTGGCACTTCCTCTTAAGGCTGCAATCCCAACCCTAACAGTTAGGCTGGCATAATTCTCGACATGGTGGTCTGGCAGTGTTGTAGAAGTGCTATTCTGTGCCATTCCTGCAGGAGTTTGGCCATTGCACAGAAATGCGCTGGCCTCCCCACACCAGCAAGGGAACGAGGAGCAAAGGAGTTGTTCTGACCTAAATTGATTACCCCTACAATCCAGAGTAACTATGGGAGCATGTAAGAGGCATTACTTGCACGCGTAGTTACTGCACCACCTATTGAAAACCTATGGGAAATTCATATTGCAATCCAGAGCAAACTGTTCTTACGCCGGAGCAAGGACTCCCCATAGTTACTCTGGATTGTGCCCTAAGATTGTGCCCTCAGATTGCTGATGTGCAGGGCTAACTTTGGCTAACATCCTCCCTGAAATCAAGAAGGTGCAATAAATAAAGAAGAAGGTACATCAGAGGACATTGTAAGCCTCTGAAATATGAGAGGGCTGTTGTTAGCTAACTGCCATTTTTGGTCTCCCTCTTAAAAATAGTCTGGATGGTGCCACTAAACATTGTTACAGCCAGGCTGACAACCACGGCCAGTGGGTGAGCAATGAAGCTGTGGGGATTCTGCCAGAGCAGAAGCAAAACATTCACTTCCATTCTGGTCCAGCCATCCTTGGCCTTAATATTTAATTCTTAAAACCGTTACCTCTCGCCAACCCTCCTTGGAACACCTGTCTCTGCTTCCCCACCAATACCTTTGTTCCTCTGCCGTTATGTATTATTTAACTCCATAAAGCACTCTGGGAGATGGTTTACCCTAAAGAAGGTGAGAAGAAGAAAATAACAGCATGCGGCGCAACATCCCCGCCTTGCAAAGATCTGAGAGGCGGAAAAGTTCCTGAGTAGTTTGCAATGCTCTGCCCACAGTGAACCCCCCCTTAGTTGTAATTTGGGGGGTCAGCATCCCCCAGCATGTGTTCCTAGTCCACAAACTAGATCCCAGCATCCATTCCTTGACATCAAATGGGGCCTCTCCTTTTGCATTGCCTTTCAACAACAGGAATGCCAAACTTATTTCATACAGAGGACTGAAGTTAGCATTTGCGGTCTGAGGTCCGGAAGTGACATCATTGAGCAGGCAGTGATGTCATAAAACAGATTCTGGCCAGAAAATTTTTGTTCTCACATCAAAGCTTATCAGCTGACTGGAGAAAAAATCTATTCTTCTTATTCATATTTTCAAGATACGAGAGATCCCAGTTATCAAGCTGGGGGTTCTCAATTATATTGGGAAAGGGAGAGATAAATTGCTTCTAAGAGCTGCATTTGGCCTGCAGACCTTAGGATGCAAAATGGATTTTATTTTTATTTATTTTATTTACTTATTCATTCATCCTGTCTGTCTGTCTGTCTGTCTGTCTGTCTGTCTGTCTGTCTGTCTGTCTATTGCAGTGGTTCTCAATCTTCCTAATGCCATGACCCCTTTATAAGTTCCTCATGTTGTGGGGCCCCCAAACCATAAAATTATTTTTGTTGCTACTTTATAACTGTAATTTTGCTACTGTTGTGAATCGTAATGTAAATATCGGATATGCAGGATGTATTTTCATTGTTACAAATGAAATGTGTGTTCTATGCACACATTGCACACAATGGGATTTATTTCAGAGTAGGCATGCAGAGGATTGGGCCCTGAGGCTGCAATCCTATCCACATTTACATGAGAGTAAAGGCCATCCTGACTATAATGGGATTTATTTCAGAGTAGGCATGCATAGGATTAGGCCCTGAGGCTGTTAGTCAGCCCCAGTGCTCACGCAGCTACAGCCAGAGGCCTGGCAAGCCTGACCTGGTCCCCTGCACCAGGGGTCTTTAGGCGACCTCCAGGAAAGTTCTAGGCCCCCCCAATGGGATCCTGACCCCCACTTTGAGAAACGCTGATCTATTGTATGGCATGCAATACATTGACTTATGGTAAATCATATGCTAATGTCAAGTCCACCCAAACATTCAAGGACATGGTGGCCTCCACCGAAAAAAACAGACACTGGACCTGTATTAGCTCTCGATGTAGAGTCAGACACAATGTGATGAATAGTTTGTCGAGGAGCATCACAGTCGCACCGAGGGGTAGATACCAGACCTCATTTAAACATGAAGTCCTGGCAGACAAAGTGTTGACACAGATCCTGTTCAGAATTGTCCAATGCTGGTGAGGTGGGTCAAAATCTGGCACCTTTCGTATAAGGTCATCTATGTGCCCGCCTGTATCTGAGCATTGAGCAGCACACTTAGCTTTCCATTGGAGCAAAATGGATTATTTTGATGTGAGCTTGACAACTAGGGTTGCCATAATTCTCTCCCACAAAATCAGAACAGGACCCTGTATCACACTTGCCAGTCTGTGTACACAATCCCCCAAAATTGAGACTGTCCCTATTTGGGGGGGGATATATGGCAACCCTACCGACACCAAACCTGTTCCATGGACATCTAACAGCATTCCTCATAAACAGAAGCATATAGGGAGACACCAGCAACGGGGAATGTTATATACTTTCAGCCATGACATCATAGTGACATCACGGGGGGTTTCCCCTGGCAGATTGTTGTTTTAAAAAGAGATTCCAAATGCTAAAAAGTTTGAGAATCACTACCACTGCTTTGACTCAGAAGTTAGTGCTGAATGCTGCCAATCTGCTGCCAGTCTACAATCTGCTTCCTTAGGCAACTTTCTCAGTAGGCCTCATTGGCATGCCTGCTTCTTTTCCTTCTTCCAGCAGACTGTAACATAAACTAAATTTTGCATTGTATTTCTGGGTTACCTAACCTTGCTTTCCATGCCGCATAATCAAGGTTACCATGGCGCAGCGTGCGTTTCTTTTGTGCCAGGCTCACGTGGCCGTCATTCTAGCCAGCAAATTTATTTTTTCCAGAGCCATCTAACTCAACACGGCCATCCCTCTGAAAGGGGATTTTAAAAAATATTTTTAAAAGTCAAACCACTACAGCGTTTCTCAAAGTGGGGGTCAGGACCCTTTTAGGGGTTGCCTAAAGACCCCTGGTGCAGGGGGCCAGGTCAGACTTGCCAGACCCCCGGCTGTGGCTGTGCGCGCACTGGGGCTGACTAACAGCCTCAGGGCCCAATCCTTTGCATGCCTACTCTGAAATAAATCCCATTGTGTTCAGTGTGTGCATAGAACACACATTTCATTTGCAACAATGAAAATACATCCTGCATATCGGATATTTACATTACGATTCATAACAGTAGCAAAATTACAGTTATAAAGTAGCAACAAAATTAATTTTATGGCTGGGGGTCCCCACAATATGAGGAACTTATAAAGGGGTCACGGCGTTAGGAAGATTGAGAACCACTGCACTAGCATAAGCCCATTTCCTTCCCGCACATGGAGATGTAGTAGGGACCTTCGCCGTTCCCTGACTGTGGGTGAAGATTAGGAAGTGATGCACATGTAGGGTTGCCATATGTCCCCAAAAATGGGAACAATCCCAATTTGGGGGGATTGTTATCACATACTGGGAAATGGGACAGGAGGTCCTGTCCTGATTTTGTGGAAATTATGGCAACCCTACGCGCATGGTTAATCTTCTCAACAATAGCAGGTTCATACAGCTTATTTAAAACACTGGGATTGATTGCCCAGGATAGGCAGCGGAGAATGTTGGAGTCAGAGAGAAGGAGGGAAAAATCAATTAAGAAATAATAATTATGAGCTGAACCGAATACTCTCTGGTGCATCATGTGCAGGGTATTTGTTCTCTAGGGAAGCCCTGCATGCCCGATGCAACGATTGCTTCAAAGATCTCTATTTTAATTTGCTTCCTTTCACATTTGCTCTCCTGACTTCAGGACATTCCCTGAAGATTGATGATGATCTTCAGGAGCCATCAGACCCTCCCAGGCAAGGGCTAGTTGTCCCCCCCCCCTTCCTGGAACATATATATCTCCATCACGATGATCATCTGGACAGCCTGAGGCCACCACGACCATGATAACAAGCCTGATTTGTGAGAGTATTTTGTAAATCAAACATATACACTCAGGGTACACACATTCCAGACTTTTTAATGTATTGAAAGCACAATCCAGTTGTGTCTACTCAGAAGTAGGTGCCACCGCATTCATTGTGATTTACTCACAGGTAAGTGTTATTGGATTGCAGGGTTAAGCTGCAGATTGAGATGGCCATCAACCCCACCTTGATTGACCTTGTAACCTGTGGTGGCCTTTTCCTCCAGAAATGTGTCCAATCTCCAATTTTAAGGCATCCAAGCCAGATGCCATCATCAAGTCTTGTGGCAAGGAGTTCCACAGACTTTTATTTAAACTCTGTTCAAACTAGGTGATTGCAATGCTTTCAGATTTCGGGAGCAGCCATGCAACCACAGATGCAATCCTGAGCTCTGGTCTGTTCCCCATTGCTTTTCAGAGGCTGGCATTTAAAGCACATACTTCATGCTCTCCTTGAAACCAGTGGAAATTGAAAAGCAATTTTTCACCTTTGATGGGCTCATGTGCTTTGTCAGTGCGAGTGTTTCGAATTTTAACACCTTCACATTCTATCTACGTACAGCTGAAAACTCAAGAGGGATAGAAACAGGCAGCTTGTCTACTCAGAAGTAAGTCCCATTATACTCATGAGCATACTCTCAGGGAAAGTGTGGTTAGGATTGCAGTTTGTTGCAACAGCTGCATGAACATGCAAAACATCTGCACGGACACTGAGAGACAGCAATATCCCTGTGTTTACACAGTGGCAGGCTAGTCTTAGACTAAGACCACAATCCTAACCAGGTCTACTCAAAAGTAAGCCCCATTGTACTCAATAGGTCTTACTCCCAGGAAAGTGTCTTTAGGATTGTAGCCTAAATCTCAAATCTGATTTTAAAATTTAATCTCAAAACTAATCTTAATCTAAAAACAAATCTTAAAAGTAAAAGTTGCAAAGATAACATTGGAGGCAAGAAGACGGGAAGAGAAGAGGATCCTCCTCTTCCGCAACTACCTAATGCAACAGGTTCAGTAGGCCTCATAGATGAGCCGGCTTTATGCTGCAATCCTAAGCACACTTTCCTGGGAGTAAGACCCATTGAACACAATGTGGCTTACTTTTGAGTAGACATGGATAGATTGTGCCTTTGAGAGGATCTCCCATCAGGGTGACCAGATGCCAAACCCAAAATTCCTGAACCCCAAGGCCAAAATTCCTAATCCTAGGCCAAAATTCCTACCTGCTGGAAAAAAATTGCCATTCCTGGTCCTGATCTAGAGGATTCCAGCCAGATACATCCATGTGCCCAGATTCTGATGCACAGGATCATCCATGTGCCTAGATTCTTATGCACAGGATCATCCATGTGCCCAGATTCTTATGCACAGGATCATCCATGTGCCCAGATTCTTATGCACAGGATCATCCATGTGCCCAGATTCTTATGCAGAGGATCATCCATGTGCCCAGATTCTTATGCAGAGGATCATCCACGTGTCCAGATTCTTATGCACAGGATGATCTCCCACATCCACTCTGGGAATGGATCCGCTTTCTGAGCACAAATAGGTGTCCCCTGAAGTTTGCTTTGCGAGTTGTGACTGATTCTGAAGATGGAGCACCATCAAACAAACCTGCCCTAAAACGAACGGCGAGTCAAGTGCGTACCAGGGAGACGTCCTTTGGCAAGCGTTCAAAATTATGTACCTAATTCTCTCTTTCAGTACCCAGTATGGGCTGGGTATGAATAATGTATCTGCTGCGCGACATCTAAAGTATGGAGGGCATATTTTAAATGTTTAATTATTCAAATGGAGGAATTAATGTCCCGTGCTCCTCTCGCCGCTCTGTCAGCGGTTCCTTACTTATAGCAGAAAGGTGTTGGGTAATTAAAAAAGGGTAGTGTAGGGGATGTGAATGATAGGGAAATGTCTCAATGGGATGATTGTAGGATTCTTTCTCAAGACTCCCAAAGAGTCTGATGTTGGAAGTTGTCTTTAAACTTCATCACTGGATTACGAGCATGGAGGCAGAGTGCTAGATATGCGCTCTGGTCATGGTCTTCATGTAAAACACTGGTTCCTGGGTGCATGGATCCAGTGGCATAGCTAGAGGGGGTTGGAGCAGTCAATTTTGGAGGATGGCGTTCAAGTGGTAGGATTACAACCTTGCAAAAGTTTTCCTGCTTGATGACATCCCTTCTGATCATGATATCACTTCTGGTGGATCCTGATAAATTCTCATGCTATAAAGTGGGTCTCAGTGCTAAAAATCTTTAAAGTATTGTTTTATCAGTGGCATCACTAGGGTTTGCATCGCCCAGTACGGCAAGCCGGCATGTCACCCATCCATATGGTGGACAACCTCCCATACAATAGATGGGACAACACCCTGAGCAGTGGGCTTCACGATGCACCATCATACTGCCTTACTGGTTTTATGGCTCTAACTTGGGGTAGAATAGGGGTATTTCAACATGCATTATACATTAAATAATATATTAAATTATGCATTAAATGATATACAGCATGATGGTATAAATAAAAAAAACCAAGATTTTAAAAATTTTGGCCAGTAGTGGTTAGGGTGACTTCCAGGACATTCCTGAATTTTACCACTGTGTCCTCATTTTCCTTGTCAGCAGGCAGCATGTAGCTTTTTTGTAATTAATGAATAAATGATACGTACAGTAATAGTTTTAAATTTAGTAATAAGTAATTTAGTGTTTAAATTAACCACATGAAAGCAATGTATCTTATTTACTTGAATCTAATGCACCACTGAATCTAAAGCGCAACCTATACTTATAATCAAAATACCATATTTACTCAAATCTAATTAACAATCGAACCTAAGGCGCACCCTGATTTTGGTGACTGAATTCGGCTGAAAATGGTGAGCGTTACATTTGACTAAATACAATATATGAGGGTTCCTTTTAATTGATGTCCTACATTTTTCTTGGGTCCTATGTTTTGGTGGGCTTCCCAATTTTTCATAGGGTGGTGGTCTCACATCCCCCATCCCACATGTGTGTCACAAAGTGTGGCTTAAGCCCACCGTTTTAGTGACACCGTTTTAGTGTTTTATATAGTACCACTTGAACCTATAGTACCACTTCCATTCTTACCCATGGCACTCCTGGTATCTTTTCCAAAATATTGCCATCGACTTGAGAGTCCTCCTGTCTTGCAACCTCATTCTTTTTTTCCTGAAGACAGAAGGAATTCCAGATTTCTGTCCTATGAGACAGTCCTTGCCTTTGTATTCTTATAACCCAACTGTTGTTGCTGTGGGGGAAAAATCAATTAAAAAGCACTGTAAGGCAATCAAAACCTGCAAATTAATCCAAGTGCCACTTCTCCATATGGGCTCATTGCATTTAAGGACATTCTCGTCCTTGTCAACTGGTGACAAGCATATGGAACTGAGGGGCTGGTAAAATGAGGCAGCATGTTCTCAAGAAACGGCGGAGAGAATCTAGAACTGCCCCTACCTACTCCAGCCAGGCTTTTGGGGACAGAAAGATGTGGTCAGACCTTGATCCATCTAATTTAGCCTTGTCCACACTGACTGGAGCATCATTCTAGGGGTCCTTCCATGCCTTACCTAGAAATGTAAGGGGTAGAACCAGGGAGTTTCTGCAAGCAGAGAATTCCCAACAGCAGCATTAAACTTGTAGGATTTCCTAAGTTGGGATGCTTAAATAGCCCAGATATCTCTTCCAACAGGCTTTTGATTTATAATTTCCAATTATAATTTAACTATAATTTTGATTAATTTCCAATTTGATTTTTAATTTTAATTTCCAATTATAAATCAATTTTATAATTGATTTTTTTTTTGTAATTTTCATCCTGCATGGGTCGTTAATATATGTGCAGTTGCAATTCATTTGTACAGTATCGCAGAGCACTCCTTTGCACCTCTACTCAGAAGTAAGCCCTATTGATTTGGGAGGGCTTCTCCAAAATCTCATGGTTTTGGATACATCAAACATGGTCAATACAGTAGGCTCCCTTGTGTGTCTTCAGTTGTGTTAACCCCTCGAGACACCAAACTGTCTTCTCCCTTTGTGTATAGACGCAGATGGCACAACAGCAACAGCATTTGTCAAAGGCTTTGATGTACATTAAAGAACATATGTTCTGGCATCTGGAAATCAATACATTGCTTGGCTATAGACAGGGCTGGCTCATCTATGTGGCCAACTGATGTGGTCGGCTCAGGCAAGAGACTGTAGGGTGCTTATTGTAGGGTGCTTGTCTATCCACATTTATGCCACCATTTCCTCTTAGAATCATAGAATCCTAGAGTTGGAAGGGACCTAGTAGGTCATCTAGTCCAACCCCCTGCCTGCAGCAGGAAATCCCCCTAGAGTATCCCCGACAGGTGCTCATCGACAGGTGCTTACCATTCCCTAGATTGGAACAAGAAGAGGAAGTATGGAATGGAGGAAAAAAATAACATTTTATTACTGTTACTTATGGTGTTCAATGGAATTTATGTGATTTAACATACAGTGGTACTTCTCATAACAAGTGCCTCACATAACAAGCGTTTCACATAAGAAGTGTAAATTTCCAAGAAATCTTGCTTCACATAACAAGTTCCACTTCACTTAACAAGCAAGCACACTATGGACATGTGTGCTGTGCAGCCCTGATGCTCCGTGCGGAGGCTTTTTAAAAGGGCTGCCAGCCAGCGCTGCTGCCTCTAACTGCCCCCAACTTGGGGGGTTGCCCAACTCATGGGGATGCCCAACTTGGGGGGCTGCACATGGGGGGTTGGAGCGCATGGGGGAAGTTGTGCATGGGGCAAGTTGCGCATGGGGGAATGATGTGCATGGGGGACTGATGCGCATCGGGTGGATGAACATGGGTGATGTGTAAGGGGGTGGATGTGCATGGGGGGGCTGATTTGCATGGGGGACTGATGCTCAGTGGGGTGGAATGGCATACGGAGAATTTTACTCCCGCAATGTCGCTAAGCTTTTGCTAGTATATAATATAATTGAGAATAAGGTTGATGTCCTTTGATGACCATTGATGGTCCAGCCCTGTCTCTTGGGTCTGGTAGTCCTGATGTTAGCTGAGTAAGACATGTCTTTCACTGCTGGGTACAGTCAACAGTGACAGACATTTGGCATTAATGGAACAGTATTAACAGGCACAAAACTTTCTTTAAAGAATAGGTGACGGCCTGTCTTGAGGTGCTGTTGAGTATGAATGAGTCACTCTAGTGGGGAAGAATGATCCGGTGCGCTCACTTGCTCATTTGCACATGCAAACATCAAAAAGAGAGGCATGTTCTCTGACGTGGCAAAGTTCCCCACAGGCTCTGTTGATGTCTTTTAAGGATGTTCTTTGGTATGCTAAGTGTTCAGCATCAGTTTGAGTGAAACTTGCCTCGATTTGTTTCTTGGGTGTGGACAAAACTGGAATTGATTGTTTCTACAGCTAATCCATGCTAATTGATTTTTTTCCCATTTAATCTGAGTCATTCCTGAGTGTGGGAGGCTCCATTTGTTCAAGAAAGTGATAATGCATTCCTTGATTCATGGTAACTATGAGAGAGGGGATGGAACACAGTAAGGGCAGTACTGGAATCTGTCCTGCTCTCAATATGTACTTTTTCTTTAATATAATCTCCACGTTTGCATTGGAAGTAGCGTTGCCACAGGGTTGCCATTGGAGGTAGGGTTGCCACAGGGTTGCCATTGGAGGTAGGGTTGCCATAGGGTCGCCTTTGGAAGTAGGGTTGCCATAGGGTTGCCTTTGGAGGTAGGGTTGCCATAGGGTTGCCATTGGAGGTAGGGTTGCCATAGGGTTGCCTTCGGAAGTAGGGTTGCCTTTGGAGGTAGGGTGGCCATAGGGTTGCCTTTGGAAGTAGGGTTGCCATACGGTTGCCTTTGGAGGTAGGGTTGCCATAGGGTTGCCTTTGGAAGTAGGGTTGCCATTGGAGGTAGGGTGGCCATAGGGTCGCCTTTGGAAGTAGGGTTGCCTTTGGAGGTAGGGTTGCCATAGGGTTGCCTTTGGAAGTAGGGTTGCCATACGGTTGCCTTTGGAGGTAGGGTTGCCATAGGGTTGCCTTTGGAAGTAGGGTTGCCATTGGAGGTAGGGTGGCCATAGGGTCGCCTTTGGAAGTAGGGTTGCCTTTGGAGGTAGGGTTGCCATAGGGTTGCCTTTGGAAGTAGGGTTGCCATACGGTTGCCTTTGGAGGTAGGGTTGCCATAGGGTTGCCTTTGGAAGTAGGGTTGCCATTGGAGGTAGGGTGGCCATAGGGTCGCCTTTGGAAGTAGGGTTGCCTTTGGAGGTAGGGTTGCCATAGGGTTGCCTTTGGAAGTAGGGTTGCCATACGGTTGCCTTTGGAGGTAGGGTTGCCATAGGGTTGCCTTTGGAAGTAGGGTTGCCATTGGAGGTAGGGTGGCCATAGGGTCGCCTTTGGAAGTAGGGTTGCCTTTGGAGGTAGGGTTGCCATAGGGTTGCCTTTGGAAGTAGGGTTGCCATACGGTTGCCTTTGGAGGTAGGGTTGCCATAGGGTTGCCTTTGGAAGTAGGGTTGCCATTGGAGGTAGGGTGGCCATAGGGTCGCCTTTGGAAGTAGGGTTGCCTTTGGAGGTAGGGTTGCCATAGGGTTGCCTTTGGAAGTAGGGTTGCCATACGGTTGCCTTTGGAGGTAGGGTTGCCATAGGGTTGCCTTTGGAAGTAGGGTTGCCATTGGAGGTAGGGTGGCCATAGGGTCGCCTTTGGAAGTAGGGTTGCCTTTGGAGGTAGGGTTGCCATAGGGTTGCCTTTGGAAGTAGGGTTGCCATACGGTTGCCTTTGGAGGTAGGGTTGCCATAGGGTTGCCTTTGGAAGTAGGGTTGCCATTGGAGGTAGGGTGGCCATAGGGTCGCCTTTGGAAGTAGGGTTGCCATAGGGTTGCCTTTGGAGGTAGGGTTGCCATAGGGTTGCCTTTGGAAGTAGCGTTGCCATAGGGTTGCCATTGGAGGTAGGGTGGCCATAGGGTCGCCTTTGAAAGTAGGGTTGCCTTTGGAGGTAGGGTTGCCATAGGGTTGCCTTTGGAGGTAGGGTTGCCATATGTCCCAAAAGGACAATCCTGGACAATTAGGACATCAGGGCAATCCTGATTTTGGGGACTTGTGTTCACCTACGGCACTTGGGACAGAGGGTCCTGTCCTGATTTTGAGGAAGAACATTATGGCAACCCTAATTGGAGGATAAGTTTAAAGGATGTGGTTGGAGTATATTTTCCAGGGAACTCTCAAAACATGAGAAGAGCCTGGCTGGATCACTCGGTGTTTTTGTTTATTTATTTATTTGTTTGTTTGTTTGTTTGTTTACTTACTGCTTGCTTGCTTATTTACCATATGTGTTTGTTTACTTACTTATTTACCTGTACTTACGGTATTTACTGTGCAATCCTAAGCACATCTACTCAGAAGTAAGTCTCACTGTGTTCAATAGTACTTACTCCCAGGAAATTTTGGTTAGAATTGTAGCCTTACTTACTTTACTTATAATGCAAACCTAAGCATGTCTACTCAGAAGTAAGTCCTATTGCATTCAATGGGTCTTAATCCCAGGAAAATGAATTTAGGAAAATGAATTTAGGAAAATGCAGCCTTACTTACTTAACTTACTGCATTTATAGCCTGCCTTTCACTCTAGCGATCCAAGTAGCGCACAATAAAATGGACATAAAATGTACATGGTGCCTCACATAAAGAGCTTAATTTGTTCCAGAGGCACGCTCTTTAAGTGAAACACTCTTTAAGTGAAGCGGATTTTCCCATAGGAAATAATGGAAACTCAGACGATTGGTTCCACAACCCCCAAAATATTCATATCAAAATATTAACTGGATGTCAAAATGATGACAAAACACTGGAATTGAATTCAAAACATGCATTCAATGTGCATGATCCTATGAAGTCTACTTAGGCTGCAATCCTAAAGACACATTCGTGGGAGTAAGCCACATTAACACAATGGGGCTTACTTCTGGGTAGACATGGTTAGGAGGCTGCAATCAAAGACACTTTCCTGGGAGGCTTACCTGAGCTGCTGTTGTTCAAGCTGGCTGGTGGGGGCACTTGGGGGCAGTTAGGGGCAGCTGCCTCTGGCAGCTCATGTGTTCAATGGGTCTTACTCCCAGGAATGTGTTTTTAGCATTGCAACCTTTAAGCCACTTCCCATATAGTTCAACATGTTTCCCTGGGTGGGACTGCAATGAAGGACAGCTGCTTTTAGAGGATTGATGACTGTATTTAGGGTGCAATCCTATCCAAACTTGCCTGGGAGTAAGCTCCATTGACTATAATGGGACTTCCTTCTTAGTAAACGGGCTCTTAGACGTGACCAATTTTTGTTCAAAAGTAGTATATCAATATGTTTGATTGGCAGGCTACAATCCAGAGTAACTATGGGACCTTTTATACTCATGCAGTTACGGTGCCATATATGGGAAACCTATGGGAAATGGATAGCGCAATCCAGAGTATAGGCAAAATCCAGAGTAACTACAGGGAGTCCTTGCTCTGGTGTAAGAACAACTTACTCTGGATTCCAATATGAATTTCCCATAGGTTTTCACTAGGTGGTGCAGTAACTACGGGTACACGTAATGTCTCTTACGTGCTCCCGTAGTTACTCTGGATTTGGGGGTAAGTGCCTCTTACATCTTCCTGTAGTTACTCTGGATTGTAGGGTCTATCTTAACTTACTGGGAGTTTCAGTATTTACATTATACAGAAACCAGTAATCACCAGAAGAGTGAGAAGGGGGGGAGCATGTATGAAAAAGACAGTAGGACGAGATCTGATGTTGTGAGAGTGTCTTTCCTTTCTTTACACCATATAATATTTCATAAGTCATAATTTCACCCCCCCTTCACAGCGTCTTTTTTATCGCAGGGATAATCATTAAAACAATCCACTAGATTAAAACGCAGCCGCCGAGGAGCTCAACGGAATGAAATCAAATCCAGCAGCCAATAACTAACTGATTAATTAAAACCCAGAAATTAAGACCCATCAGATGACTAGCAAAGCTCAGAGCAAGTAAAAGGAAATAGAAACAGGCAGGGAAAGAGTTTCCAGGGAGGGCTGGAAAAGTCCTGGGTGGAAATCCCATTAAGCTACTCTCAGAGGTACAACATAACAAGATATAACAATATACAGTATAATAACATACATACATACATCAGTTGTTGTTGTTGTTGTTTTAAAATCTCCTGTCATCCCAAATTTTCAATGGAAGCTGGCATGTTGACAGTTGATTGACATGGAACATTGGCCAGTAGATGGTTAAAAACACAGGTTAAGACATTTATGTAGACACAGATGATAGAGTTGGAAGGGCCCTGAACCGTAGAGTACAAGACTATGCATGCCTGCTCAGAAGGAAGTCACAGAATAGTTAATGAGGCTTACTCCCAGAAAAGTGACTACTCCAAAGTAAGTCCCATAACAGTCAATGGGATTTACTCCCCAGGGAAGTGTCTATAAAGTAAGTCCCATAACAGTCCCATATTGGGATTTACTCCCAGGGAAGTGCCTATAAAGAAAGTCCCATAATGGGATTTACTCCCAGGAAAGTGTCTACTCTAAAGTAAGTCCCATAACAGTCAATGGGATTTACTCCCAGGAAAGTGTCTACTCCAAAGTAAGTCCCATAACAGTCCCATAATGGGATTTACTCCTAGGGAAGTGCCTATAAAGTAAGTCCCATAATGGGATTTACTCCCAGGGAAGTGTCTACTCTAAAGTAAGTCCCATAACATTTACTCCCAGGAAAGTGTCTACTCTAAAGTAAGTCCCATAACAGTCAATGGGATTTACTCCCAGGAAAGTGTCTACTCCAAAGTAAGTCCCATAACAGTCAATGGGATTTACTCCCAGGAAAGTGTCTACTCCAAAGTAAGTCACATAACAGTCAATGGGATTTACTCCCAGGAAAGTGTCTACTCCAAAGTAAGTCCCATAACAGTCCCATAATGGGATTTACTCCTAGGGAAGTGCCTATAAGTCCCATAATGGGATTTACTCCCAGGGAAGTATCTACTCCAAAGTAAGTCCCATAACAGTCAATGGGATTTACTCCCAGGAAAGTGTCTACTCCAAAGTAAGTCCCATAACAGTCAATGGGATTTACTCCCAGGAAAGTGTCTACTCCAAAGTAAGTCACATAACAGTCAATGGGATTTACTCCCAGGAAAGTGTCTACTCCAAAGTAAGTCCCATAACAGTCCCATAATGGGATTTACTCCTAGGGAAGTGCCTATAAGTCCCATAATGGGATTTACTCCCAGGGAAGTATCTACTCCAAAGTAAGTCCCATAACAGTCAATGGGATTTACTCCCAGGAAAGTGTCTACTCTAAAGTAAGTCCCATAATAGTCAATAGAATTTACTCCCAGGTAAACGTGGATTAGATTTCCTGTCTCATCTCCACCTTACTCTGTAGCCACGCCCCCATCTTGTAGCCACGCCCTCCAGCTCCTGTGAATGGTCATAAGATACGCCCTTCCCTTGGCCACGCCCCCACCCACACCCAGCTCCTGAAGTTCGAACGCTCCCAGGCCACGCCCACCGAAGCCACGCCCACCAGCGCCTGCATTCGCTGCTGGCTGCGGGAGGGAGTTCTTTGGTTCCCGGCCTGGCGAGCGAGGCTCCTGCGGTCCATGGCCGGGAAGGGCGGGGAGGTGCTGCGGAAGGCCCGGGGCAGGACGCTCAGCGGCTTCACCCCAGGTACAGCCCCCTCCCCAACTGGGCCCCACGGCTGAGCTTGGAAGGGCCGGAACCCTCGTGCCGGTTCCGCGCTCCCCACGGACACCTCTGAGCGACGCACCGCATGGCCATGGGGGACCGGAGGAGGGGCGGACCCATTAGGGCTGGGAAGGGGCGGGGCTAGGTTGGGAAGGGGGCTCTGGGGGCTCTTCAGGCAGAATATCCCGTGAGTGGTCACTGTTATGGGACATAGTTCTGAGCAGACACTTTCCTGGGAGTAAGCCCCATTGAATGTAATGGGCATGCTTCTGAGTAGACACTTTCCTGAGAGTAAGCCCCATTGAATGTAATGAGCCTAGTTCTGAGTAGACACTTTCCTGGGAGTAAGCCCCATTGAATGTAATGAGCCTAGTTCTGAGTAGACACTTTCCTGGAAGTAAGCCCCATTGAATGTAATGAGCCTAGTTCTGAGTAGACACTTTCCTGGGAGTAAGCCCCACTGAATGTAATGAGCCTAGTTCTGAGCAGACACTTTCCTGGGAGTAAGCCCCATTGAATGTAATGAGCCTAGTTCTGAGCAGACACTTTCCTGAGAGTAAGCCCCATTGAATGTAATGGGTATGCTTCTGAGTAGACACTTTCCTGAGAGTAAGCCCCATTGAATGTAATGAGCCTAGTTCTGAGTAGACACTTTCCTGGGAGTAAGCCCCATTGAAGGTAATGGGCATGCTTCTGAGTAGACACTTTCCTGGGAGTAAGCCCCATTGACTATAATGAGCCTAGTTCTGAGTAGACACTATCTTGGGAGTAGGCGTCATTGACTATAATGACATACCTGAGAGCAAGCCCCATTGACTAGAACGGACCTTTCTGCCAGATAAATGGATACAGCAATTGTATTCAAAGTGGGGATTGGGACTCTTGTGATCTTCAGTTAGGGGGCTTGTAAGATGGTGGGATTCACCATCTTTGAATCTGGCACTGGGCTTTCCTGGGAGTAAGTGTCACTGAACAAAATGGGACTTACTTCTGTGTAGACATGGAGGAGCTCTGGCGTCACTGTGATGTCGCATCCTGGGAAGAGGGTCCCCAACTGATTTTTAAGTTTGAACACGCCCAAAGCAGGCCTCCATCAGTCTTGGAAGACTCTGGTATCGTGCTAGGCGCTGCATACGCTGCATGCGAAGCAGGAAAGCCTGGGTTGGATTGTTATGGAGGATAGGCTGTTCCCCAAGCAGCAAATCCCCCCTCTCCACCCACTGAACTAGTCCAGTGGAAAGGCAGAGCCAATACCATTGGATCCAGCTGCGTCGCAGAGCTGGGCTAAGGACTGCCCAAGTACCACTAGTATATAGGATCTCAGCCTGTTTGGATGTACAGTGGCACCTCGGATAACAAATTTAATATGTTCCTGAGGCATGTTTGTTACGTGAAACATTCTTTACGTGAAGCAGATTTTCCCATAGGAAATATTGAAAACTCAGACAATTGGTTCCACAACCCCCAAAATATTCATATAAAAATATTAACTGGACGTTAAAATGATGACAAACTCTGGAATTGAATTCAAAACATGCATTCAATGTGGATGATCCTATGAAGTCTACTTAGGCTGCAGTCCTAAAGACACTTTCCTGGGAGTAAGCCCCATTTAACACAATGGGGTTTACTTCTGAGTAGACATGGTTAGGAAGCTGCATTCAAAGATGCTCTCTTGGGAGTAAGCCCCATTTAACACAATGGGGCTTGCTTCTGGGTAGACATGGTTAGGAGGCTGCATTCAAAGATACTTTCCTGGGAGTAAGACCCATTTAACATGGTTAGATGGCTGCAATCCAAGACACTTTCCTGGGAGTAAGATCCATTGAACACAATAGGGCTTACTTTTGAGTAGACATGATTAGGCTTGTGCTCTGAAGGACTTAATTCATGTGTAGGACCCGGATTGTGCAAGACTAATCTGAAGTGTAAATACAGTAAATAGGTAATCTACTCCACTGTGTAGACACTTTCCTGGGAGTAATCTCTTGTGGCAGCTAAATAGTCACTGGACACAACTATCAGTCAACATATTGATAACAATTAATATATAATATAACAATTAATAAAATTATATAACAACTAATAACGTATAAAAATTAATTGTATAACAATTAATAAAAAATTTTGAGCAAAAGAAAGGATCAAAAATTATCTGTCTATATATATGAAATTGAAAGGTCACTGACTGACTCACTCATTCACTCACTCTGACTCACTCATCAACGCCCAGCCGAAACCGCCAGACCTATAAGCGTGAAATTTGGGGAAGGTATTCCATCCATGAGGTGAGCACCTACTAAGAACTGATTTTTAGAAATTTAATCCCTGACGGGGTGAAAAGGGGTGCAACGTGTTTTCATCCTATACTGAAGTGTTGATCAACGTTGAACAATATTGAATAATGTTGAACAACATTTTGGGAGCATATTCCTTTTGTGATGTACAGGATGCCGGTGCTTAATATGGATGCCTGGTGGTGCCCATTGTCCAGTGGTGCCCCGTGCCAAGTAAGGACAGTGCCTTGTGGTGCCCACTGGCCAGTGGTGCCCAGTGCCTGGTAGGGATACCCAGTAGAGGTGTCTGGTGGTGCTTTGGATTCCCAGTGTCTGGTAGGGATACCCAGTGCCTGGTAGAGATGCCCACTTCCCACTGGTGCCTGCTAGCCACTGGTGCTCAGTAGTGGTGGTGGCCAGGGCTGCCCACTTCTGGCCAGTGGTTCCCAGTGATGCCTGCTGCCAGAAAGTGCCTAGTGGTGCCCTCTGCCGTGTGATGGTACCCAGTAGGGATGCCTGCCAGTGCCTGCTGCTGCCTGCCACTGCCCTCTGACACTTCCAGTGTCCAGTGCCTGTCATTGCCCAGTGGTGCCCTGTGCCCACTGGTGCCTGCCACCCAGTGCCCAGGGGCCACAAATATTCTTGAAATTTTACTCCCACAAAGGTGGGTTAATTCCGCTACTTCCTTCATATGGGGCTATTAAAAGACATGGCCTGAAGAGATTCATGGGGTACACATGAATCTGGGGAGATGCCACACTGAGATGAGTAGAGGTTGTTGCTCTCCCCCTTCTAGTGTTTGATATCTATTGTTTAGGTAAATGGAGTCTTTGTTCCCAGTTAGCTGGGCTCCTGCTGACCTTTGAAAATCTCTGCATTAAGTATGTTATAGCAAACACAGAGAAGGACCTCATGGCAACTTTAAAGGCCAGCAGATTTATGATGGGGAGGGATAATCCAGTGAAGTGTTGCTGTTTTGGGAACCAAATATAGCAGTCTTTGGGGCACTGAAAAGGCACAAAACATGTCACACGCCTGCCATTTGTTTCCAACGCTGTGCATTGATTCACTGCTATGGCGCATTTGATTGATCTTGTTTTCTCTGCCACCAGCTGGAAAACCCTTCAGTATTTGACCACAAAAAAAGAATATATTTGTCTTGGCATTTTCGTATTCATTTACTCGGTTTTGTAATTGAATTAGAATAAGTTGTCTCTAGTGGGAGCCACTGTTGTGGACTTCCACACTAGATGATGATTAGTATTGTGTTTGATTCACAACATTAATCTTTCCGGACCTAGAAAAGTCAATTTCGATAACTAGCAATTGTACAGGTGGATGTTTATAGCCCGAAAGCGACGTCTTGCCAAAATAATGGAAAGACAGTGTTCTCCCTCGAAACAAAGCCAGATCTCCCGATCCAGAATACGGGCAAGCTGTTGCCATGTTCATTCCTACAACAGGGTTGGCTGCAGATGGTCGAATCAGTTTTGGAACAGATCACCTTCCATGCCGCAGGAGAGCGGCTGACAGATGGAGGCACCTGCTTACGCCACATCGCCAGTGACATGGAATCGCAGGGATTGTCCAAACGTTGTACAAACATTGTGGAACCAAACTGGGCTGCAGACACTGCTGTTGCAATTGTAGGGTCAGATTGGGAAATGCTTTATTGCGGGTCAGTTTAATCCGGTGGTCTGTAAACCGTTTGGTAAAACATTAAACTGCTTATTTGGAACATGATCCGGTTTGCCAATGATTGCCTAATACCTCCCAACTGTATAGACTTTGTCACCAAAGGGCTGCAGAAAGGGCACGGGTGGCCATCCTGCCCTCAATATCATAGGATGGTAGGTGTGGAAGTAATGGGGTAGATTTCCATTAAGGCTGGAGAAGACTTGGCCAGAGCCCTTGCAGAGGTGGTATAGCCCTTGCAGAACTGGTGTAGAGAATGCTGACCAGGAGCCTGTGTTGCAAAGCAGCTTCCTGTGTAAATAACTGTTGTGATTTTCAGATCACACAGGGTGGAACTGGATTTTTGGTTCATAAATTCAGAGGGAGCAGTTCCAGTTCTGAATAACTCCCACTGTTCAATGTTACTTGTTTCACTGAGGAGCCTCAGACACTGGCAGTGGATGCTCAGACCAGTGGATCTCAAACTTTATGACACCTGGACCCACATTTAAAAAGGACCCACTCTCGGGGCCCACCTAGGTTGACATTAAAAAATGAGATCAAGAAAGATATACTGTATTTTAAGTAGTAAAAACTGGAAAAAGATCCTTGAACGTTTTTTCCCTGTATTACCGCACTCAGCACTTTGCAGGGCAATTAGCAGCTGTCATGCAAACTGCAAGAGCTAAGCCATTTAAAGGGTAATTAACACCTGCAGGATCTGATTTTTTGAATAGCCTCAGGGCTTGAAGCATTTATCTGCTCTTTCCGTCACCCTTTGGCTACCCACCAAAAATGAGGTCACAACCCACCCATGGGTCAGGTTCACCCACAGTTTGGGAACCACTATCATGGATGTTTTGTATGACTCCCTTTTCTTGTCTATTTTTCAGATGCAGAAGGAGACTGGAAGGCCCCTTTCTACTTCATCCAAGGGGCTGATCCTCAGTTTGGGTTGATGAAAGCCTACGCCATTGGCGACTGCGACCACGGCGGCGATGAGTGGGGGGAGGAGCTCCAGTTAACTCAGCAAGCGGTGCAGGCCATTAACAAACTGAACCCCAAACCCAAATTTTTCATCCTGTGTGGGGATCTCATACATGGCATGCCAGGTAAGACAGTGTCAACTGAAGACAGCTTCACCTTCCTCACTTTTATTAATACTCATTTGAAGCAATTAGAATATAAATTTTAAATAAAAACACATAATAGTGACTTCTTAGTTTAATGTTGGAAAAAAATTCAGTTCCCCCTCCTCATCCTCTAAGGCAGGGGTATCCAACCTTTTAGCTTCCCTGGGCCGCATTGGAAGAAGACGAGTTGGTTTGGGCCGCACATAAACACTAACAACTTTTTTTTAATAAAATGTAGGATGTCCTATATTTTGTCCTACATTTTTTAAACGGTGTAAATTTCATTGATTTTAATGGGGCTTACTTCTGAGTAGGCATGATGCATAGGATGGACAGCGATCCTCTCCAAGCTAAACCTTGGAGTAAGTCTCATTGATTATCATGGGGTTTTCTGCTGAGTAGCTATGCATAGGATTGGGCTCTCAGACTGCAACTTGGAAGTAAGCCTCATTGACTTTAGTGGGGCTTACTTCTGAGGAGGCATGATGCATAGGATGGGCTGTGATCCTCTCCAAGGATATCACCTTGGAGATATGCTGCACTCCTGAACACACTTTCCTGGGAGTAAGGCCCACAGAGTACAATGGGCCTTACTTCTGAGTAGACATGGTTGCATCGTATCTCCAAGGTTAAGCTTGGAGAGGATCACAGCCTATCCTATGCATCATTGGGCTCTCAGACTGCCACTTGGGAGTAAGCCTCATTGACTTTAATGGGGCTTTCTTCTGAGTAGGTCTCAAGGGCAGCAGGCAGCTGCGAGGATAGAGGCTGAGGCTGCTTTTGGGGGATGCAGATGGGCGAGCGCAGCAAGGTCTGCAGGGGCCTGAAGCGCGCTGAATGCCAGGAGGCAGGTGGAGGAGGAGCCAGGAGCCCAGACCAGCTTTGTGGCAGCCACCCAGGGCAGTGCGCAGAGAAGCACCCAAAATTTGAAAATGGCTGCTGCCACAAAGCCGGTTTTTCCAATGGTGGTGGCCCCAGGGCCACGTGTTGGACACCCCTGCTCTAAGGGGATAGAGGCCATGGCCCTCAGACTGAGGCATCATGGCACCCCTATTTGAGAACAACTGGTGTAGTGTTTTAGGTGTTGGCAAAACCAGATTCAAATTCCCACTTGGCCATGAAAGCATCCTGGGTAACCTTGGGCCAATTGCACCCTCAGATCCTCACCTATCTCACAGGGTTGTTGTGAAGACAGAAACTGGGGAGGAACCATACATACCACACTGATCTCTTTGGAGGAAGGATACTAAAAATGTGGAAAAGCAATAAACTGTATTTTGAGAATCTGGTCCAGGGCAGAAGTGTAGGAAAGAAATTGGGGCCACCAGGTATGGGCTTGATCTGGAAGTGGGTCCTACAATGTGAAGTGGGTCCTTTTTTGAATTTGTGGGAATGTTCCAGAAAGGACACATTTTTACTATACAAGCACCTTTTAAATTTCAAGCACAGCCCCCTCTCCCACGGGTTTGCCAAACTGTTATCATCATATATATGTTGCAGTCACGCAACATTTAAAACATTGGTTGGAACATATTGAACCCCCGATACCACTTCTGTTCTGGGTAGTGTGTTTGCCTTGCACCTTATAAACACTGACAGCAGCCTGGCATTGCTTCCAAGCAATCACAAAGTAGCGAGAGCAAAATGTACTCTCTGTGGCCTTTCACGCCCACCTCATAGTTGTCGTTCTTCCGTCAGGACAACCTGGGGGGAACTCTTTCTTCTGTGCGCACAGTAGCGCATTACAAAATCACAGGCTTTTAACACAAGCTATAGGAGAAACATCAGGATACAGCCATTAAATGAAGCATATCTGACTAGGCTGGGTTGTTGCTTGTGGGGGGGATTGCAATAAATGGACGGTGAATCCCCCCAGAATCTCTGTGATTGCTTTCCAGAGCAGGAATCTTACTTATCTTCCAGCCAGTATGTCAAGGAAGCTCCTTGTTGTAGTGACTCCAAACCTGCTATGGTCACCAGATCCTTCTTTCATGGCAGCCTCTTCCCACCTCTCATTGGTACCACTGTTGTGGATCTCAGGAGAGCCAGGAAGATGGATTCCTGAGATAGCTGGAGAGGTGGGTACCACCATCTTGGTTCATGCAAGATCTCACACAATCCAAGATGGTAGTTCATGGAGATCTGGGGACAACAGTTTAGAGGTCCCTGTCATGGGAGAATCAATCACTTCAGGTCCCTTATCCTACAAAAATATTGAATTTGCAGCCTTTGGAAGGGTTGCCATATGTCCTGAAAAATCCCAAATTTGGGGGATTGTGTTCACATACTGGCAAATGGGACAGAGGGTCCCATCCTGATTTTGTGGAAGAAAATTATGGCAACCCTACCTTTGGATGCTCTTGTGCAGCTGCCTGTCCTATGGGTCGGGGGGGGGGGGGGGCATTCATAGCAAAACACTGTTGCTGCTGAAATAATGGATTGTACCAAATACTGTCGAAGACCAGATGGAGGGCACAAATGGCGACTGCTGGTGGCGTCCAGCCTAAGGCTTCTCTTCCTTGAACAGCTCTGTGGCTGCCAGGAACTGCTTGGGCAGGAAGCAGCAGCTGCTATGTGTGATGAGCCGCTGGGACTAATACCAGGAGTAAAACATGAGCTGGCCTTGCCTCCCCAGGCTGGGGGTCGAGCTTTTCTGCAAAAAGAGGGCTTGCTATTTATCCTTCTGTGGTTCTTTTAAAAAAATAGAATGTTCAACACCCCCATGCGCAACAACCCCCATGCGCATCATCCCCCATGCGCAACACCCCCTGTACAACATCCCCCATGTGAACCACTACTAAGCACACCAACCCCCCATGCACACCAACCCCCCATGCGCACCAACTCCCCATGCGCAATATCCCTCATGCTCATCATCCCACCATGCGCAACATCCCACCGTGCATACCATCCCCCCCCCCCCAACTGCACACTCCTTCCCAGTGCATCAGGCACCAGGCACCAAATTGCTGGATTTTAATCACTCTTCCATGTTAAGTTAACAATAAAAACACATTGCACCCCTTTTCAACTCCTTACGGGTTAAATTTCTCAACATCAGTTCTTGGTGGGTGTTCATGTGACAGAAGGAACACTCTCCTCGAATTTCATGCTTCTGGGTCTAGGGGATGGGGCAGAGCATCCTTCAGTCAGGGATTCTTCAATGTAAAGTATAGGGAGGAAAACGCGTTGTGCCCCATTTCACCCCCTTCCGGTTGGAATTTTAAAAAACTGGTTCATAGTGCGTGCCTCCATCATGGAAGGAACACCCACCCCAAATTTCCCGTGTCTAGGCCCAGCAGTTTTGGCTTGGTGTTGATGCGTGACACTGTGCCTGTTAACCAGCAGGCCAGGGTTCGAGACCCGGGTCGGCCCCACAAGACAGGGTGAGCTCCTGTCCTTAGTCCAGCTCTGCAATGCCAGCTGGATCCAATTGTATTGGCTCTGCCTTTCCATTGGACTAATTCAGTGGCGTGGAGAGGGGGGATTTGCTGCTTGGGTAACAGCCTATCCTCCATAACAATCTAACCCAGGCTTTCGTGCTTCGCGTGCAGCGTATGCAGCGCCAAGCACGATACCATAGTCTTCCAAGACTGATGGAGGCCTGCTTTTTTATATAGAGAGGAAGAAAATGTTCATCAAGTTCTGAGTCCTTTGAATATAAGTCTTTGGATTTGGGACAGAACTGGATGTCAGAGGTTCCTGCCAAGGCTCACTGTCTTGCCACAGGGCTGAAAAAAGGGGAACCCCTGATCTCACTGCCTGTGTCCATTCATTGGCCCTCTCCCACCGAGAGACCAAGAACAAGTGAGCTGTCGGGGGAGCCAGCAGAAGTACCGAGCACTGTTATATTTGCCCACGTGGACACCAAATGTGTGTTGAACTTCAGAAGCGAGCGTTAAAGCACAGCTGCTGTTTGAGACCGCTCAGCTGTCGGGGCTTCTTGAATGCGAGCGGGGAGAAGTCTTAGGATCCCAACAGCTTGGGGGCAATAAATAGCATCCTTATCAGCGAAACTAGTCCGCAATCAAGCAGAACACTCGGAGCCCATTACGAGCCATTAACGGCGTACGAGCAATCAGGAGCAATGTCTCAGTACGTAGCTGGTGATTAAAAGCCGTTTGCAGTTGGGACTATTATTATTAGGCATGAGAAGATTTCCTCTTGATTGGGTGACCATGTATAGCACTTCCCAAGAATAGTGAACCTGCTATTGCAAGCCTTAAACCAAGGATCTTTTTTTAAAAAGATGTCTTTGTAATGATGAATGTATCATCACATGAAATATTGGGGTATCTCCTTCCAACCCCCTTTTTCCCCCAGAAAAGTTTTCCTGTTATCGCTGGGATTTTTCACCAGTGTACCGTGTGCCTGGTGTGCCGCAGATAGTCCTGGTGTACCGTGTGCCTGGTGTGCCGCAGATAGTCCTGGTGTGCCGCAGATAGTCCTCAGGTGTGCCGTGGGAGTTTGTTGATTCATTAATAGGAAAACTGGGGGATTTGAACAGCCTGATGTGCCTTTCAATGGTAAAAACAATTTATGGTGTGCCTTGACAATTGAAGTGCCTTGTTAGGTGTGCCATAAGGTGAAAAGGGTTGAAAATCACTGTGTTACCTGAAAGTATATAAGAGATAAAACGTAGATGAATGCAGGCCTCCGTCAGTCTTGGAAGACTATGGTATCGTGCTTGGCGCTGCATGTGAAGCATGAAAGCCTGGGTTAGATTGTAATGGAGGATAGGCTGTTACCCAAGCAGCAAATCCCCCCTCTCCACGCCACTGAATTAGACCAATGGAAAGGCAGAGCCAATACGTATATGAATGAATACATTTGATAATTAATGGTCTAAAGATTCCAGGATTTCTCCAAGTACCAACACACATCACCAAAATCAAGCACATATTCAAACGGACCTCCATTTGCCAAGTTTCCAAGCACATTCTAAAGCCTTCACACAAGAAGTTACTTCTGGTTTTAGGAAAAACTAGGAAGTGATTTTTGGGGGCCCCTGAGAACTTCCTCCAGACCTATCTAGAGCATAGCTTTATGTTCAATTAAGTGGACCAGAAATTTGCAGGTGTCCAGAGTCTGGCCACGGGTCGGATACAGACTTTCTGAGGGCCACATCTGGCCCCCGGGCCTGGGTTTAGAGACTCTTGGCTTAGAGAGCAGAGGGCTTTCCCCAACCCAGATTCACCCCAGGCCAGTTTTGGAAAGCCCTGTCATAGGGAGTGTTCTCAAGGTACATGACCCTCTTTGTTGCTCATTGCTGAAACTATCCTATTTCGTTTCCACCTTAAAATGTGGTTTACTCTTTTGAGATCAGATGAGTATGGAATGAGTGGCACTATTGCATTCTCCAAATTCTATAGTTGTGTGAATGGGCTTTCCTACCCGTCTGTTTTTAGATATTACAAAGTGATACCAAGTGAGAACTGGTATAGCGTAGCATCATGGCTGAGAATCAAGACATCTTTAAGATCTCCTATCCCAGTAATGCCCTGAGTAGTAATCAGGAGTAATGTCCTGAGTAATGGTAGTTCTTATGGACCTTGCAGGATTGTTGTAAGGACTCTTAACATCAGTGTTAATTGGTTTTTACTACAAAGCAGGCGGGCTGAATGAACGGTCGGTAAGAATATTTACATAGTGCTTCACAAAAGAAAAAAAAATTTGCGAAGTGCTTTACCGAGAAATCAGATCCCAAAAGGACTCACAATTCAAAACAGAGATTTTAAAAGAGATATGAAATAATATCAAACAACCATTTGACTACATCAGTGGTACTCCGGCATTTCAGCCCTGGATTCCCTTTCAAATTTAAAATTCTGTCTGGGACCCCCTGTCAAACTTACTAGGATGTGAGTTCACTGTAATACCAGCGCTCCTCCATGTCTACTTGGAAGTAAATTCCATTGTGTTCAATGAGATTTACTCCCAGGAAAGCCCAGTACCAGATTCCAAGATGGCAAATCTCACTCTCTCACAACTCCCTGACCCAAGATCACTACCCAAGGAGGTGCCATCCCTCCACTTTGAGTCCATCCCAAATTATACTGGGGTGAAAAGAAGCATTTGTTTCTGCCTGTTCCCCACCCCACATACCCAAAAGGAGCACCATTTGAAAAAGTGCCTTTTGGCCATTAAGGCGGCAACAGCGGCAAACTGATGCTGAAATAATCCCCGGCGTTCCTGGCTTTCTGCACTCCGGAGACCACTAGAGGCAACACAGAACTATTTGGCATTATGCCAACCATGATCAACAAGGTACCTCTTTCATTTACTGATTCCAAAGCTAAGGAGCTCACATCGAAAACTGCTCAAAACCCGGCACTGACCTCTTTTTGTCCATTATCGCATTAGTAGTGGCTCAAGCGCAACACTTTTCCGCTGATCTTACTGATCACACACATTACCAGAGGTGCCATTTGACTGAGCCATTACCAGCTGCGACATCCTTTGCTGGGCAATAAATGAAGCTTGAAGGTGGTCATTGTGAGCTCTTCTAACCAATCTTAATCTATCAGTCCACCAGGACTGGCGGAGTTCGTGCAATATAATGAAGTCTCTCCCTTGCAAATCTTGCTTTGTGCTTTTCAAGGTTGATATTGATGACTTCCCTTGTGGCTTCCAACAACAAGAAATCCCTACGTGACCCAATCAGTGACCCAATCAATCCCTAGGTGACCCAATCAGTTAATCCATCTACAGCTTAGAAGCAGACAAAGCTGTACCATTGACACTTTCTCAAACCCAAGATGAATCGGAATCTCTGGAATTGGGAATGTGGGTTTAAATGTAAACCAGAGAGGTCTTGCAATAAATGTAATCAGAAGAACCCTGATGGATCAGGCCAAAGGTCCATCTCGTCCAGCTTCCTGGGTCTCATGGTGGTCCACTAGATGCCTCAGGGAGCACAGAAGACAACAAGGGATTTTCATTTTATGTAGAAATCAAATTTATATAAATTTGCCATTTCCTTGCACCTAGCCTTCTGTGATAGCCTACTTTAAAAACCAGGAGGTTGCACGTACCCACCATGAGATGTAACCAGTGATGGACTATTTTTCCAAGAAACCTTCTCAATCCCCTTTTAAAGACACCTGTGCCAAACAGCATCACCACATCCTGTGGCAAGGAGTTCCACAGATTAATTACACGTCGGATAAAGAATATTTTGTTTGTTCTGACTTTCCTGGCACTCAGTTTTAGTGGGTGTCTCTTGGTTCTTGTTTTATGTAAGAAGGAAAATAACTTTCTTCTGCCCCATCTACCATAATTTATCAAGGACACATGTTTCCACTGCTGTTTTTCTGGAAACATTGGTGTTGGTACTCACCTATGTGTGTGTGTGTTTCTATGCATGTGTGTGTGCTGGTACTCTGCATGGATGCATCCCCCCTGAAAAAGACCCTAGGGTGTTTCTGTTAAAACATGTTTCTTAGCTAGTGGTTTAGCCAGCCTTCCTAGCTAATGATGCAGTCCTAACCTAGGTTGGCACAACTCATCAGCCTTCCCATACCCGTGGTGATGTAGGGAGGCAAGAGCATGTCTGTGCACTGCTGCAGGATTGGCGCAGAAGTGTCTTATGGCACTTTTGTGACACACTCAGGTCAGCACAGGACTTAGGTTTGGGTTTAGGCTAGCCTAACTGGAGATTAGGATTGCAGATTTGCCATTTTTTTCCTGTGAATTAACCCTTCTGTATTCCATAGAGCTTTGCACCACTTCCATAACGTGAACATGCTATGGATCGCAGTGTAATAGTGCTCACTCTCTCTTGCTTTTATCCTCCTGGTTCTTTTGGGTGCAAATATGACAGCAGATATTAGGCAGACCATCCCCTGTTCCAAACATGAGGGTGGAGAGCTTGCCTTCCGGTGATGATTTCCACATTCCACGTTCCTTGAGCTGAGTATCCAGAGAAAATGCCCAATGCATTGCTTGCTGCGGTCACTCAGCGTTCTGGTGGAGGCAGCAGCAGCGGCAACGTCTTTTGAAACCTGCCAAGATAACTTTCAACCCTTAATTTGCAAACTCTAATGGGTATGATACGGCTCAGTAGGAATGACACAAATTGATATATTTTTAGACATAAATGCTGGTCATATTTAAAACAGCAGAAGGCAGACAGGGAAAATTATGCCGGAGCTGTCAGCGTTAAACTCAGCTGGACGGTCTAGTAGCGGGAAAACATGGGCGATTGTTATCAAGCATGACACCTTATTAAAGGTTCCAAGGGTAGCATAATGTGCTCCAAAGGGATGCTGCGTTGGAAGAAGCATTGGACATCTTCTAGCAACTCATGTATTCTCCATCCACACTTGTTACTCTTTTTTGACCACTCCTCTTTTTTCTGCATGCCTTAATTTTTTTCATTTTATATAGAATTTTTTTTATAAATAATAGGAACATTCATGTTCCTTACAAAATTGCACGTTGAAGAAAAAGCATATTGAAGAATTTCACATTGGGGAAAATTGATATACTGTTTATTGATTGATTGATTGATTGATTGATTGATTGATTGATTGATTGACTGATTGATTGATTGACTGATTTGATTTGTATCCAAGAGCTGGGTGCAACCACCAAGAAGCCTTGTTCCTAGCCACCACATCCCTCACATTTCTTGGTGGAGGGATAGTCAGGCAAGGCCCCATCGGATGACCTTAGTGATGGGTTGGATTGTATGGATGAAGATGGTCCTTGAAATACTCCAGACATGAACTGTATAGGATTTTAAAGGTCAAGACCAGTACTTTGAATTCAGCCCAGGAACAAATGGGCACTTGAGACCAATGGGATGTCACAGATGCCCACTTAACTTTTACCCTGTGCTCATTCCCGCATTGCACTGGTTTACTGTATATATATTTTCTGATGTCTTCAGATGGGATGCTCCAAATAAGTATCTCAGGCCATTGGTCCTCCTAGTAAAAGATTGTGGCTCTACAGACTTTTGGATGGATAACTTTCCCTTCCCTGCTTGATAGCATACCTTACCAGCGATTATCAGTAGTTTCAACAATGGTAATTATGTTTCAATAACAGAGTAGTTTCAATAATGGCAGTTGGGGATCTTCATCTAAAGGCTCGATGAGCACCTGTTGGAGGTGCTCTAGGAGGATTTCCTGCTACAGGCAGGGGGTTGGACTAGATGACGTACTGGGTCCCTTCCAACTCTAGGCTTCTATGTTGGGATCTTCCCTTCCACCTGTTGAAAAGTAGCCAAAAGTGGAGCTGACTCCAGAAGGTTCACCTTGAACCTTTCTTGAACCATAGTTTGCCTAGAACCTTGTTTCTTAGAACCATGATACTTGCCTAGAACCATGGTTCGTCTTGAACCAAAGCTCCTCTGATACAGGAACCTCTAGGACTCGGTAATCATTCCAAGTCCTCTGGGAGACAATTGAACCAGGGAAAAAATATAATTACCTTCCATTTGAGTCCTTCATCGTAGCATGAAATAGCAACCATTTTTAGTCTCCAGAGTGGAGCAACATAGCTTATTAACGCAACCACATTTGTTTAGCGTTTCAGTTTTTTCAGTTATCACATCCACGCCTCACATCTGCAGAGGAGTCCAGCTGCACCTCATTCCGCCTCCTGCGTCTTCAGCAAAATTGCCAGACTTACACAGCATGAGTTTATTTCCCCCTCTGTTTTTCCCCCTGAATGCTTACCGAGCCTAAGGATTCAACAACCGGTCTCACTAGTCACCCGTGACTGTTTTCTCTGATCCGGAACAAGGCCCTGTAGAAAAAGAAATGGCCCCATTGCAAATTAAAACCCAATCGATTCAGAAGGAGATTCTTGAACAACTGACCGTCTCCATATAAATCCACCCATTCTATCAGATCTCAGAACAGGGGCAGGTCCATATTGTACCTGCCACTGCTCTTCAAGCCTGGGTTGGCAGTGAGAGAGAAGGTCTTCTCAGTGGTAGCCCCACATGAGAATCTCTGCCTCCCCACATGCATCTGTCCCCTTCTTTGCTGCCTTTTAAATGGAGTCTATCAGTGCAATCCTAAGCATGTCTACTCAGAAGTAAGTCCCATTGCGTTCAATAGGACTTACTCCCAGGAAAGTGTGGTCAGGATTGCAGCCAAAATATCTTTTTTTCCAACAAGGCTTTTTCTGAGCTCCTGGTTTTCTCTGATTTGAGGAAATCAAATTTGATTTGATCAAAGCTGTTTTTCATCTCTTCAAGGGAAAAAGGGTAGGGTGTAAATGTCTAAAATAAATCAATTACAGGCATCCACAAAACCACATGCCAGCTGGTGAGTGGCTTCAAGCCACTGGCCGGTAGGGTGCGTAGCACTTATTGGATCTCCTTATTGCCGCTGCTGTTTTCTTCCAAACAGTGGAATAATTTGTTTCTCGTTGTCCCTTTCAGAAGTCCATATAAGAGATCTTGCCTTTCTATCAAGTTATTGGAACATGGTGGAGGACTTAGGCTGCAATCCTAAAGACACTTTCCCGGGAGTATGTCCCACTGAAATCAGTGGGGCTTACTTCAAGTAGACAGGATTAGGATTGTGCTCTAAGTATAGTAGAGAGAAAGGGGCATTGGTGGCAAGCACAAATAATGACTAGTTAGCCAAACCAACATTTGCAGACCTTTGATTATTTCCCTTGAGTTGATTGCTATGTGTTTCCCCCAGTATTTTAGACAGAACATCTGCAATAATCTAGGTATTTATATCCTTCCTTTCTAATGTCAAACAGGCCCTCAAAGCAGCTCAATGTATAGCAAAATACATTGCTATACATTTTATACAATGTATTGTTATACATTATATACAAAATAAATGTTGTTTTTAATTTTTATGCAATATTGTATATTGTGTACATTATACAGTACTAAATATAAATGCATAGCAAACTGTATGTTAAAAGAGCGTGGAACCCAGTTGCAAGGTAATGTATGTCCTTTTTCATCACATATCCTCTTTTTTAGCTTATTTCCTGGGGAAAAAATCTTCATTGTCCTCCTTTTCTTTATGAGCAGGCAACACTAGCCTTGTAATTAATACATTGTATGTAATAGATTATATATAATAGTTTTAAATTTAATAATAAGCAATATAGTGTTTAAATTAACCACATAAAAGTAATATATATGAGCGCTTTTCGCTTTTATTTTGTCATGTCCTACATTTTCCTTATGTGTCCTACATTCAGAGGGGCTTGTCCTCTTTTTTGGTTATGATATATGGTCACCTTGACCCAGTTGGTGTCCAACTGCCATAACAGAAATGGTTGGATACATATGGGAAACTTGACAAAATGGCATTATACTCCATCAGCAAATGCAGATTGAAACCAAAAAGCTTATCAAGATGATGAAAACCTAATGAAAAGGACCTGTTAACCCTTGAATGGGGAGAACCATAATCTGGGGGCCAAAATAAAAAAGAACCTGATACATGTCCATTCCCCCCCCCCCCATCCCCAGACTACAAAAGTAGAGGTAACACAGAACAGGGCAGAGGGTATTGATTGTATTGAATTGGCAAATCTGTAATAGGGTATGAAGGCCCTTTAAATAACTTGGTCCCAATCCATTTGGGGTTTTAACAATCATAAAATAAGCCCAACCTTCACAAAGACTTTGTTTAATCCACCTCTTTGTCCTAGAGATTATCCCGCGTAGGAGCAGCATCCGTTTCTTTGTTAAATCCAGCAGGAGCAGGAAACGAGGAAGGGCTCTTTCCTTTTCCCCCAGCTTTGCCAAGAGAAAAGAGATGTGCAAGAGTCCTTATGTTGGGCTAAACCAACTAGGAATACAGGTACAGATGCTGGTGAGAGTTATAGTTTTTGCAAGGACTGCTGCAGTGATGGAAAACTACAACTCCCAGCCTTTCTTTCTGGTCTGCGGAGCATTAGGAGGACCAAAGGAATGTTATTCTTGTAGTAATTATCTGGTTCCTATGAAATCCAATAGAGCAATTTCAGTGTTCAGCCAGCTTAGTGTTAAATTTAATTACTGCCCATCAGCCAAGACAAGAGAGCATGAAATATACACTGTGTATGCGTTTCCTGTTTACATTGGTGTCCGACATTCAGTTAGCTGGTCAAGGCAAGTTCTTTGTTGTGAGTTGTGGATCGATGAGAGCTCAATGTCCGGGGAAGGGTTTAAGAAACCGGCTCTACTTGGTTACCCTTTGGTGACTGGTCAAACTCTTTACAATAAGGCAGCTCTCACCTGGAACTGGTATAGTCTGTCTTCTTCCGACTCGCTTTCCCAAAGGGAGAGGCCTCCAGCCGCAGGCCTCCGTCTTGAAAGTATCATGCTCAGCGCTGCATACGCTGCATGCAAAGCATGAAAACCTGGGTTGGATTGTTATGGAGGATAGGCTGTTACCCAAGCAGCAATTCTCCCTCTCCACGCCACTGAATTACTCCAATGGAAAGGCAGAGCCAATACAATTGGATCCAGCTGGTGTTGCAGAGCTGGGCTAAGGATAGGAGCTCACCCTGTCTTGTGGGGCTGACCCAGGTCTCGAACCCTGGCCTGCTGGTTAACAGGTACAGTGACTTAAATCTGTGTTGCTGCATAAGAAGAAAACCTCTCTGAGTCCAGTAGCAACGATGGCATTTCACCAGCCAAGATTAGCTATTAAGCCCAATGGCCCTATTGGTAGTACCTTTTTATAAGCTTGTTAATGCAATTTCATGGTGTAATTATAGCTTCTTCCTCTCGATTTGTCCCCCTGCAAACATCCAGACAAACCACCGGTGGGGTTTAGAAAGGCAACCGCAAATGGCCAAGGCGCCTCTATCGGCTGGGAGCGCTAAGCTGTGCTTAAATGAAGCACAGTGATTATTTTCCCAGCGGTGGGCAGAAGAATAATCTGGAAAGACTGGTAGTTAAGTGGACGCCTGCCTTGTTGGCATCGACAAAGGTGGACTCAATTCGTGTTTGGTAGCAGATTAAAATGCAGGGGGGTAGTTAAGATGCTGAAAGGTCAGCCTGTCCAGAAAACTGGAGGGTGGGAAGCGCAAAGGACAGAGCACTGAAGTTCATGCAATTTAAGAAGTTATTGTAAGAATTAATTATTGGCCGTCCTTACAGTTGTATTTTCACTGATTTTTATCCCGCTGGGAAATGCTTGGGGGAAAAATATGTTTAATTTGTAGGTCAGTGCTGCTCTCACGTAGGAAAAGGCTTTTAAAGTAAGGGTTATTCTGGATGATAATCAGAGATCTAATACAATTTGCCATTAAGTTGCTGTGTTCAGTGGCTCTCCTGCAGGCAGTGATAGAGTAAGAATTCTTCCGAATTCCTGCTGCAACAAAATATTTTGAAAAGGGGAGTCTGGTTTATTATCTGAGAGTGGTGGTCTGATCTGCTACAGCTGGGTGTTAATATATAGTCTGGATGCGTGCCTGCCAAAGGATGCGGTGCAACAGGTGTAGACAATGGGCCAACTTGGAGTGTTTTGCACTTAACAACCTTTCACTTAATGACGGGCCACATATATGACGTGGATCAAGCACTATAAAGAGGCCCCCTCATTTCCCTGTGTCACGCTTGGACCAGAAGTTACCAGGGTCTCTGTCTCTCTCATCCAGACAAGGTGATCCTATGATACTGGAGCAGAGAGGAGCAGTCTCCTCCCTTGGTCTCCCATGTCTGGCAATTTAAACAGCTACCATTTTTGCATGTGAATCACCATTAAAGGCGGTTCTGTTTCAGGTGATGATATCCTTGCAGACAGCTTGGGAGCCCAAACCACATGCACGGCTTGGCTCGCTTCCTCGACACGCTGCGCTGAAACGAGGTGCCCTGTTCCTGTTCCAGGGGAACGTACTTGCCCATTCCAGGCAGGTCTGTCTTTATTAAAACTCTAATCCACACCCGCCAGAGACAAGCGTAGCTGCAGGAGGTGTCTGTAGCAAATGCATTATAAATGCCTCCTCTTTCTATCCATGCACGTCCTCTGCTGCGTAGACCAAGGTCGGTATAAAAACTGGATTATTATGAATGGATTAGCACTTTGGGAACATCGGAAGCCAACTCTCTTTCTGCTGACTCCAGCAGGTTTCTGGAAGAGCAGCCTGGCTCCTGGCTGGATTCTTGTTCTCTGTGAAGAAGGTTAGTCCTTCAGCAGGAGTTGCAAAGGCAATGATTCTGCATATATTCCAGACCAGTGTGCCTCATGGCCCCATTGTAACTCTCCCTTCCTTTTGGTCTCCCATTGCTTTCCAAAGAGTCCACCACCAGTTACGTATTTACAGATGACAAGGATACAAACTCCTTTCTCTGTTGTTATGTGATCAAGTTGTAAAATGAACATTCACCCATGTTCATTTGTGGGTGTGTGTAAATCTAGTTGTGTAATCTAGTTGTGTAAACAGACACTAGCTGGTTACTGGAAACCAATTGCCTCCTACTTTGAATGAAGAGTCTCGGTGTATGAAGAAGTAACTCTATAGCACGCTATAGGAGACCAGATTGGCACATTAAGAACCTCTTGTGCCACCATCATATGTGTGGTCTGTTGTAAAGCAGTCCGTTGTTAAGCATTTAAGATACTTATACCCACTCTTCCCTTTGCAATCAAGGCACCCAAAATGTCTTTCAACATATAGAATCCTAGAGGTGGAAGGGACTCAGTAGGTCATCTAGTCCAACCCCGTCTGTAGCAGGAAATTCTCCTAGAGCATCTCCGACAGGTGCTCATCGAGCCTCTGCTTGAAGATCAAGCAGAGTGAGGGAGAGTCCACCACCTCCCATATAAACGGAAAAGGCATGAAGAAGCAAAGACGAGAATTTCTTGATTCAAGAAGGGGAGAGTTCCACAAAGGCGGCTTCACCACACACAAGGATCTGCCCCACATAGGTGCCAGTCTAGCATTGGTGATGGCACACAGAAGGCTGTGCTACGTGGTTGTGAATGCAAGGCCATCAGTGTGCATGATGTCCCTGCCTCAAGGAGCAATAAAGTCTCTGCCCCACAGAGCCAATAATCTGGATGCTCTCATATGAGAGACAGTGAAGGAAAGGGTCAGAATCAGTCAAAAACAAGGCAAGAACTTGCATTTTAGATCCTACTTCTGGTTGATCTTCCTCTGGAGATCTACCTTAAGGCAATCTTATCACCTTCTTGCAAGTCCTGCCCCTCAAGTATGTTACTCGGTGCTTTTTTGCACCTGTGCAGGGTCCATATTTCAATGCAAATTCTGTTTCCAAAAGTGGACTTCTCAATTAAAGTAGCCACCATAAAGCAGATTGAAGGATCCGGCAGCTTCCTCACCAGGAAGCCACAGTTTAGGGATAATATAGCTATTGTTTATTTTGCCTTTACAGTTGCTGGGTTGTAACATTTTTAAGATAATCCTGTTTTCGTGTGGGCTTTGCCATGGGATTCTTTGCATAATTAGAATGGCAGGTGTTGAAGGCTTGCGTGGGAGCCAGGATACACCTAATCCTGCAGAAATCCTGTTGAGCATTGCTAGCGATGGGCAAAACTGCTTCTTTCCACTTCACCAGATTACTCGCATGCCTCGCTAACAAACCACCCTACCCATCAATGGTATCGTATTTACTTGAATGTAGTGCGCGATCGAATGTAATGCACACCCCATTTTTAAAGGCTTGATATAAAAACAGTTTAATGGCAATTATAATGTATAGCATTTTAAAATAGTGTGTGCATTATATTGGATGGCGATAGGGGGATCCTTGGGGGGGAAGGTGCTGCGGCACTGCCCTCCTCCTGCTCCTCCTCCTCCAGGGACTTGCTGGGTGGTAAAGCCTCCAGCCATCCTACTGCCTGTACACCCAATGGCGGAGGGGGCTGTCCCTGGGCCGCTCTTCCCTGACCCTCCTGCCATGGCCAGGAGCTCTGGAGGGGTCTGCTTCTGTCTCTGCAGCTGCCCCTCACTTTATCTCACCCCCAGTGGCTGCCTCATCCTGAAGGAGCCCTGTGGAAGCTCTGCAATCAGGTGCCCTGCCGGGCAGAGGGCTTGGAAAGGGACCATCCAGGGAGCAGTAGCCTGGGGGGATTAGGGAATAGCGCCCCAGGGACAGCTCCCTCCTGTTGGGGCTGTGGGTGGTAGGATGGCCGGAGGCTGCAGTGCTGCAGCACCTCCCCCCACCTCAAGGACCCCAAGCACATTAAATTCACATGTGTTATATTCACATGTGTCTGTGAATATAATGCGCCATCGAATGTAATACGCACCCACTATTTCAGCTGGCAATTTGGCTGAAAAGCTGAGCATTACATTTGAATAATTACAGTATTTCAATGGGAATCAGAAGTCATCAAGATCAATGGGAAAGTGAACCCAGTTTGACATTCACCACTATACCACACTGCCTCCCTTAAAAATATATGGTAGGTCTCCAAAGACACTGAGGTGCAAAAACCAAAGGAAATAATTCCAATAGTCTGGCCATTCCTGATTGTAGTCCTGGGTGGAGGGGGGAGGTTTAAGAAAGGCTATGAATAGCAAATGGTGTTTCTCCAATTGAGGAAGGTCAAGCACAATCTTTTGACTGATCATCTCTTTCTTAGAAGGTGCTGGAGGGAGCAAAAGTTCATTTTGTGGCTGGCAGTAGGAAGGGAAAATATAATTGGTGCACCGACTTGTGGCTGGCAGTCAAAACTGCAGACAGTTGGCTCAGAAAGGATAGTAAGTTGTATTAATAAAAATTTCATTGGTGCACAATTTGGTTCCACAATTGTGTGTTTTCCCTTGAAATATATTGACTCTAGTGCTTGCCTTATCCAGCCAAATTTAGGCTGCAGTCCTAACCGTGCCGGCCTGTGGGTATCACAAAAGTGTAGTAAGATACTTCTGCCCTATTCCTATAGGTGGAGGGATTAAACTGATACACAAGACATACACCAACTTCCCCACACCATCACGGAAAGATGGTTGAGTTAGGCCAGGTGAGTTAGGCTGGCCTAAATTTCTTAGCATGGCACCTTTTGTCTCCAAAATCAGAGTGCACATTAGATTTGATGGCACATTAGATTTGAGTGAATAAGGTATTTTGATTATAAGTATAGATCAGTGTATGGTTTATTGGTGTCTTAGGGCACAATCCAGAGCAAGTTCAGCCTGCTCTGCCCTAACTGCTCTCTCCTAACTATTCTGTATCCAGAGCAGAAAGTTATGCTGCATCCAGAGAGTCAGGAAGCGTGGCTGCCCTAACTGCTCCAGAGCATGCTAAGTAATTGACACATGGGAAGGACTTGAGGAGACACCCCTCAGCAACTGACACATGGGGAGGCTCCTGAGGAGACACCCCTCAGATCACACTGAACAAGGAACAGCTGTGGTGCCTACAGTAGTGACATAACTCTGCGCATCACCTGATGTGGAAGTCTGTGCATCACCCGTGGGATATGCTTGACTGTGCAGTTGCCAAAGTTGGTGCCTTCGCAGTTGTTTCTGAAGCCAACTGGCATCAAAAAGAGTACTGCGTAGGCACTATCTCTGACACCTGCACAGTACTTTTCTGAAGCCTTTTGGCTTCAGAGGAGACTGTGCAGGTGTCAGAGTTGGTGCCTGTGCAGTACTCTTTCTGAAGCCATTTGGCTGCCGCTCTGCCTCCTGAGTGAGGCCGAATGGCCGTGCAGAGGCATGGACTTCCTCCGCTCTAAGGAAGTCTCCTCTGAAGCTGTTCAACATGCTCAGTGTGTTTCTGTGCAGTGCACCTCAGATGGCCATTCAGGTCAGCTCTGAGGACAAGTGGCAGCTTCTGGCTGCTGCTCCACCTTGCTGCTCCACCATGGAGCTGCTCCACCTGCTGCTCCACCATGGGTGTGCGGATGCCTGGGGCCTGCCAAAGGACAGTCAAACTCCTCCGGTGCATCACCCCATACGGAGCGCATCACCCAATGCAACCCACACCAGTCGCACCATTCTGGTGACGCCACTGGGTGCCTGCCTTATAAGAAGTCCTTGATGAGATGCCAGTACATTCTACAGTGAATACAAGGGGCTTCTTGGAGTGGCCTGCTGTATCCTGAGGTTTATGGGCAGCCGTAGTTTGTTCCATATCCTGAGGTTGAGAGGCAGGGGTGGCAGCTAGGCTGGCCAAGAACTCAGATTTTTGGTCAACACTGCCATTCTTACTTGGGCCTTATCATGAACCCCTATGGGTCTACTCATTACTACACCTGCTCCTGAGGTGGTATATCTCTGAGGAACTGGAAGAGGGCATTTCTGCCTTGGAAACAGGCTCTGGATCCAGAGTAACTGCTCTGCCCTAGGCAATGCTCAACATGCCCTCAACATGCCTCTCCTGAACTGCCTAGGGCAGAGCAGGTAGGGCAGAGCAGGTCCACCTCTCTTAGGGCACCCTATGTTGCCTTGCTCTGCCCTAAGCCTTTTCCAGAGTAACTGGGGTGGAGCATCTTGCAGTTGTTCCACCCTAGTGATAGATAGGGCAACCCAAGGGCTCTTACGTGGACAGATTAGTTGCTCTGGATTGTGCTCATAGTTTAACGATATTTTAATATTTTAATAAAAAATGTAACATAAACCCATTGTTGTATACGGTGGTGAAATTAGGTGGTGAAATTATGTAAAAAGGTAATTAGGTGATGTAATTATGTAAAAAAATCATAACATGAAACTATTGTCATGTTGTTGTTAAATCACTAATTGTTGTATGCAGTAAAATTAGATTTTGCACCTCCTTTGCAGCTGTGCATTGCAGTTGTCGGTAAACATATTTTTAAAATCTCATCTATTCAAATGGGGTGGGTGTATTAGATTTGAGTAAATACCGTAATACTCTGCCATGGCTGATCACATCCACCTTATGTTTTTAGGAACGCAGTGGCGAGAGGCGCAGGAGCGTGACTTGAAAGATGTCCTGAAAGATGTCAACAGTGACATCCCGGTACTTTTTGTCAGCGGCAATCATGACCTTGGGAACACCCCTACCCCAGAAACCATTGACGATTATTGCAGGCAATGGGGTGACGACTACTTCAGTTTTTGGATTGGAGGGGTCTTCTTCCTTGTGTTGAACTCCCAGCTTTTCTTTGACCATTCAAAATGCCCGGAGCTTAAGAAGTCCCAAGACGCATGGCTTCGTGACCAGCTTGCGGTTGCTGGAAAGCGCAAGTGTAAACATGCTGTTGTGTTCCAGCACATCCCCCTTTTTCTGAAAACTCCCGATGAAGAGAATGATTACTTTAATCTCGAGAAGTCAGTTAGACGTGATCTCCTGGAAAAGTTCCACAAAGCAGGTACAGTAAAACCTTGGATTGAGAGTGTTATGCAAGACAAGCAAACCTTTCTGATCAATTTTGACTTGATAGACAAGTGATGTCTTCATAAATAAATGACAAAAATAGTCCCAGGCAGGTTACAACTGGTTTCAGTGTTCCACCAGTACCTGCTCAGCTTCTCCTAAAAGACCAGCCTATGCATGTCTACTCTGAAGTAAGCCTATTACTGTCAGTGGGGCACACTCCTGTGTAAGGGGTGTAAGGGGTGGTGGCAATAGAAAGGACATCTTGCTTTGAGTGTACACTAAGTATTAAAATTAATTAAATTATTAAAATTATTAGGCCTCGCTCCTGTGTAAGGGGGCAGATTACAGCCTGAGAGACTAAGGGCAAAATCCAGAGTAACTATGGGGAGTCCTTGCTCTGGTGTAAGAACAACTTACTTTAGATTCCAGTATGAATTTCCTATAGGTTTTCCAATATGAAATTCCCATAGGAATTTCGCATAAGTCTCTTACGTCTCCTGTAGTTACTCTGGATTTGGGGGTAAGGCTGCCAAGGAAGAACAGATTGCCAAGGAAGGTGGTGGACTCTCCCTCACTGGGGATCTTCAAGCAGAGGGTCGACAAGTACCAGTCGGAGATGCCCTAGGAGGATTTCCTGCTACAGGCAGGGGGTGGACCAGATGACCCACTAGGTCCCTTCCAACTCTAGGATTTTATGATTCTTTGAGGTTGTTAGTTACCCATAATTCTTAGTTATCACCCATACTTTCATTGGAGTCACTATAGGACCCACCATCAGTTGCACCATGACGTGCTTACAGTGCAATCCTACTTGTGTCTACTCCGATCCATTGAGTTCAGTGGAGTTTCCTTGACTCAGTTTGAGAAACATTGAGTTAGGAAAAGTCTATGCATGTCAAGCTGTTTGAAGACACGCTTCTCCCATGGTCCCGATTCATCCATCGTTAGAAAAGCCACAGAACTGTGGTTTAAACAAACAAGGATTTTTCACATCACGGGAAGATAAAGGAACCTTTTTGACCTGCTAGAGATTGGATCCACCTTGTGGGGATATCATGATTTCTCAATATGTCTGGACCGTCTCTTTATCAAGAATTCTCTACAAGTACGTAAAAGAGAGCGAACGTACGACTCGGCTATTGATTCAGTGTACTCAAACTGACTGAAGGGGAATAGATCAGTTGTTCAAATATTCTTATTAATTAAACCCCAAAAGCAGCCAGCCGGTTTCTCCGTACAATAGCGTGACCATCAAATAACCGGCTTCAAAAATGGTGAGCTTTTCCAGGATTCAGTTCCCTTAGTAACAGAGCTATTCTGTTTCCCTTTTCTTAAGTCAAAAATAAAAAATAAAAGAGAGATCCGTTCAAGAACCATCTCCGCACAACTACAGGATGTTGGGAATAGAGGATCAAACCTGTTATCGTGGCTGGACAGTCACACAAATGTATAGTGTCTCTGACTCAACCTCTTTTTTGGGCTCTGCTCATCTATAATCAGTTTCTACACATCCTTGGTGATGAAATTGGAGGCCTGCCAGACAGACAATAGATAATGAAATCTCTTCTTCTTTTTAAAACCCATCTGGCTTTTGCGGTTTAAGAAGGTTAACCTTCGGAGTACTTAATATTTATTCCAGTGTTCTGGGATCTGGGCTGACAAATTAGACTGACTTTTAAAATGGAGAACTATTCTTCCTGTTCACCCCCACCCCATGAGCTGCTTTTTTCCCCCATCCTGTCACATATAGAAGTCTGGGGTTAAGCCAGTAGTTCACATATAGAAGCCAGTGGTTCCCAAGGGTTGGGACTGGTGACTGGTGACTCTATGACTGGTGACTCTATGAATTTCTGGGCCATTGGCTGTGGCTCCCTATGCGGACTTCAGTCCTACACTTTGGATTCACTAAGGATCCAAGATGACGTTGTAAGAGACCCTGTGCACTTTCGTTCCCTTTAACATCTATCTGAGTAAAGAGGCACCTTTTAAGAAATGGATCACATGTAATGCTTTGTTCCCTTTTTATTAATTTACAAATCATTGTAAATTGTACAGAACTGATCTATTCCCCTATTCGTACCTTGGTGGTATCTTGGTGGTATCCCACTTCCCTGGGAGTAAGATCTATTGAACACAATGGAGCTTACTTCTGAGTAGACAGGGTTAGGATTGCACTCAAAGCCTCAATTTTTTTAAATTGCTCCACTTTGGCTAGACTGCAATTGGCACTTAAGACTTGAGTTTAATGTTCTAGGGAGAGTTAGAGCACAATCCTAACCATGTCTATTCAAAAGTAAGCCCCATAGTGTTCAATGGGTCTTATTCCCAAGAAAGTGTCTTAGAGGGTCTTACTCCCAAGAAAGTGTCTTGCATCCATAGAACACAATCCTAACCACGTCTATTCAAAAGTAAGCCCCATAGTGTTCAATGGGTCTTACTCCCAAGAAAGTGTCTTAAGAGGGTCTTACACCCAAGAAAGTGTCTTGCATCCATAGAGCACAATCCTAACCATGTCTACTCAGAAGTAAGCCCCATTGTGTTCAATAGATCTTACTCCCAGGAAACTGTGCTTAGGATTGCAGCCTTTGTGTAAAAGAGCAATAAGAGGGTTATTCATACCTACATGCAGTTTCACGTGATGTGATCATGATGTGGAAAAACGCATTATTTTTCTTTTGGATTCTGTTTTAAGGATCATGTAAGGATATAATCTCAGCCAAATAGCTGAAAATTTGAACATCTGACCATCGTTATTGTCTCCTTATTCTGCTTTCTTTGAAATTCTCCATAGCTCAGAAATGGTGGCGCCTCAGAATCCTTTAATCCGAAGCTGTTGACTCATTCATTCATTCATTCATTTATTCATTCATCCATTCATTCAAGCTGAGCAACACCCTTTTTCATTTTTCTATATTTAGTTGACGTTGCCCGGTTTTAAAAAAAATAGATTTCATCATCTTATTCGTTCTCAGCCACAGATCGAAAAATCTTGAGCCGCAGAAGCTACATCTGCTGTGAAGTGCTGAGTTTTATTTTCTCACTTGAGAAGTGTCCCTAACAGTTGGGCTAATTAAAGATAAAAAAAATTGCGTCCTTATCATAAATATTTATGAGCTGAAAATCTGGCAGATTTTAAATGTGCCAAGTTGAGCCACAAGGTGACCAAACTTTTCAAATGCCATCTTATTTATTTATTTATTCATTCATTCATTCATTCATTCATTCATTCATTCATTTATTTCCATCCTACCTTATTCGTGTTTGGCATCCCCGTCTAGCTATCCAGGCTCAGAAACTGGAGTCTGGTTTTCCTTCCATGACGCTCATCACCACTGAGCGTCATGGAATGAAAACCAGATATATATAAAAGCTCATCTCTGTACATGAAACGTACACAGAGTGACAAGGCAGATCTCTGCCCCCAACAGGTTTACAGTCCAGGTCAGGGATGTCCACCTTGTCACTGACGTTGTTATTTGTGGGTTGTGGGTGGCGCAAGCGGTTAAGACGCTGTGCCTGTTAACCAGCAGGTCAGGTTTCAATACCCGGGTCGGCCCCACAAGACAGGGTGAGCTTCTGTCCTTAGCCCAGCTCTGCGACGCCAGCTGGTTCCAATCTTATTGGCTCTGCCTTTCCATTGGACTAATTCAGTGGCGTGGAGAGGGGGATTTGCTGCTTGGGTAACAGCCTATCCTCCATAACAATCCAACCCAGGCTTTCGTGCTTCGCATGCAGTGTATGCAGCACCGAGCACGATACCAGAGTCTTCCAAGACTGATGGAGGCCTGCTTTTTCTTCATTTGTGGGTGATCTTATATCATCATGTGCTACGTTCATTGGAAGCCAGGGTATTTTAGTGCCAAGAATGTTGAAAAATCAGAGAGGCCCAGGTGCAGATCTATACCCCATTGTGAAGCTTATCACCCAGTGCAAATCAATTCCACCCAGCCTTGCCTGCCTTGCAGGGCTGTTGTGAAGATATAATGGGGGGGACACTGTGTGCCGCAGAGGAATAGTTCTGAAAGGACCTATAGAATAGAAAGGTCTCCATTCTGCCTAGCATGGCAAGTATTTTGAACTTACAGTTTGTTTATAACAAAATATTAGAAGCTTTTAACCACATTCAAGTTCTGAGTGGGAGTTTGCATTTCACTCTGAAGAAAACCCAAGAGATCACCATTGGGCTGTCTTAGAAATTCAAAGGGAGCCTGGCGCTCTGATCCGGGTCAGCCACTATCCCTTTATCTGCCTGTCTCGATAGACGATCTCCTTTTTTCAAAGTCCACATTGCCATCCATTAAGCAGCCTTTCAAGATAATACTTCCAAGTGTATTTTCCATGGCATTTTAAGTTGCTGGACTCCCTTTTCCCCATCAGGATCATTTAAGTTTCCGTTCCTTTGAGGACGCGGCTGTATGTCATGGCTCCTTTTATCAGTTTATGCAAAGAGGACAAGCCCACTAATGCTTGATGCCAGTTTGTTTTCAGTTTTAAAACAACATGGGAATCCTGCCCACCGAGTCTTCTGTGGAATTTGACTGCAAACCGGGTTGGGAAGACTGATTCCTGCCCAGGGCCACAAGTTTGTGCATAGTTAACCAGGAGTACTTGGGAATTCAACTGACCGTGGTGTGGTTTAGATGTAACATATACTTCTTCGTGCATGTGCAGCTTCTATGATCTTGGTGCCACTCTTGAATTTTAAAAGGCAGAAAGAAAGAGGAAGTGTGTAGAGGAGAGAAAAATAATGGTATTCAGTACAGTACTTACAGTAAGTTTCAATCATGGTTCTCGGGCATCCTCTTTTTCTCCAGGACATACCCCCTATTTACTTGAATCTAATGCGCCATCGAATCTAATATGCACCCTATATTTATAATCAAGTCACCGTATTCAATCAAATCTAATTAACCATTGAATCTAATGCACACCCTGATTTTGGAGACTGAATTCAGCTGGAAAAGGTGAGCGTTAGATTTGTGCCTCATGTCTTGGAAAAGAACTTACATGTCTTCTTTCGCCCCGCACAGCCTTCTTGTAATTAACAAATTAGATGTAATGAATCCTACGTGACAAATTTTTAAATTTAATGATATAGTGCAGGGATCTTCAAAGTTTTCAGCCAAAGACCACGTCCGGCACAACGTCAAGAGCCAGATGAAATATTTTAAATATAAAATTTAAATATATTAGAGGCAGTTGGATGAATATAATAGGCCCAAATTTTCCAGATTTCTGCAAGCACCAACACACTGCATAGAAATTAATCACATATTTAATAGGTCCCTTATTTCCCTACCACACCATCACAGTTCCAGTTGTGTTTGTTCAACTGGGCCAGAGACTTAGGGGACCAGAGGCTGGCCGAGGGCCAACTAGAGTCCCCGGGCCAGGGATTGAAGACCTCTGATTATAGTGTTTAGCCACATGAAATTAATGTATATCTTTAGCTCTTGTTTTGATATACGTACTACATTTTTCTTGGATGTCCTCCATTTTAGGGGTTCTTGTCCTCTTTGGCAGTTATGGTATCTGATCACCCTGACTTCACTGAGCTGGGCTGATTCAAATCCATGGGTTCAGAACGCCCAGATCAAGAGTGCCAACCTGCAGTAGTGCCTAATACAAAATCCCACAAAGTATCTGACTCAATATAAGGCTTCTTGTCGAACCTTCAGATTTGTCAGCATGGCTAACATCCTTTGTCTCATGCTGGCCTGGTTTTTGTTCTAGTGTTTCTTTACAGCTCATGGCTGTCATCGGAGCTGGGAGTGAGCGAAAGTGACAGGTACCACCAAGTACTGCGGAGAGGAAACTTGTGAATGCAAGACCCTGCCCCTTTTTGTACAGAGAATGGGGCCAGCTTGTGAGCAGTGGGGCCTCCTATCTGGTTTGGCCCTGTCTGAACACGGCTTGTAAATATATGGTTGACGCTGGTGGGCGATTCGGGCCAGGCTACTGGGATGACCCACCTTGGCAATTGTTATGTTCAGAGCTAGCTTTTTCTATCTGAAATTGCTGGTGTTTTGTCCTTCATGGTGAGTGAGACAGAGTCTCGCTGTTCGCCTAATGGATGCTTGTCTACTTTCTAAATCCTTTCGAGTGTAAGACGGAGCCCTGCACTGGGCTGCAGCACACATTTCAGAGAGTTAGTGCCCAATCTTATGCCAATCTACTCAGAAGTAAGCCTCTTTATAGACAATGGAGCTTACTCCCAGGAAAGTATGAACAGGGTTACAGCTTTAGCAAGCTGGAAGACAACCTGGATTTGAAAGCAGATGGCTTAGATGCTGTCCCAACATCTATAGGTTAATTAAACTGGTTTGTTGTGAACTGGGGGTGATGGGGCCAGAACGATGGCCACCCTGGAACACCTTCAATCCTGCCTCCTCCCCATCTTCCCCGATCCTACTCTGGCCTTGAAAGGCTTGGCACAGTTCTCTCCTTCTGCCACCCTGCATAGGCATGTATATGTATATCCCCCCGTTGTCCGTTGCACCCTCCCTGCCCAATTTGCTGCAACCAGATATTATTAAATATTATTTAATAGTTATTAAATGTTTTGTTTAAATAAGAATGAAAAGAGGGTCACAAATGCAGCTTATTAGTGAGATGGTCACCACCAAATCCTCACTTCAACTTGAATGGGACCTTCTCTCATTTTGTACCAGATATAGGATGGCTGACGGTGAAAAAGGGCGACAGTTTCCTTGTTCCTAACAGATTTTGGGGTGTTCTGCATAATCTGGAAGGTTGGGTATCCTTCCTAGGAAGAAAGGCAGGAAATAAATAAATAAATAGATTGATTGACTGACTGACTCCATGGCCTGAAAAGCCTTGTTTATTATTATCCATTTCTCAGAGTTAAGTAAATTTCCTGCCAACAGTCTGGTGGTGTCTGCTGGTGCCCAGTGGTATCCGCTGCCAGATGGTGCCCAGCGGTGCCTGGTAGGGATGCCCAGTACCAAGTGATGTGCGCTGTCACCTGCTAGTGCCCCCTGCCCACTGGTGCCCAGTGGTTCCCGCTGCCTGTTGGTGCCCACTGCCACTGTACAGTGGTGCCTAGTGCTGCTATAAGGTGCCCAGTAACTACGGTTGCCATTATTCTCTTCCACAAAATTGGGACAGGACCCTCTGACTCATTTGCCAGTATGGGAACACAATCTCCTAAAATCGGGATTGTTCCTGTTTTTGGGGATATATAGCAACCCTGCCTGTAACTGGATGGGATCTTCTGTACCTCGATATTTTGTAGATGGCAAGAAATGCTCAGAAGAGAATCCTGCTTCTTACTAAAGCAGTGGAAGTGAAACTGCTGAGGAAGGTATTTGGGTGGTTCTGAGTTCCCTGGTCACCTGCATGGGATATTCAACAGCTCAGGTGTGGTGGACGGATTTGTCGATTCACAAATCAGCCCACATTGCGTGTCGTCTGGCTCTGCGCATAAAACTCTGCAAGTCGGTCACCAGGGTACACAGATCGCAAGCTTCCCCACCTCGGAGAGCTCCGTACGCTTCCCTGAAAACCTGCATTGGGCCCTGCCTGCTTTTGGAAACTATTCTTAGAACAAATAAATTGCATTTGAGTGCATTGCACGATCTTTTCATGTGTGAGATCAGAAAAAAGTGAGATGAAAGTCAATTGCTAGCTTGTCATCCTGGCATTATTACACTGATTGGATCGTGTTTTGTGTTATGGTAATGAACAAAAAATATGTTTGAGTGAATAACAAGAGGTAGCTTGAGGCAAGAGTCGGCAGTATGATGTTAGTAAAGCTGTGCCTCTTGCTCTGCCAGTGCAAAGGGCCTGCTCCTTCTTTAGTTGTGCACAAATTGACCACATTTTGAGGGGTAGCCCTCAAGATCTTGACATTTAAATTGAATCTGGATTGTGTAATTGACCCATATGGGTGTTATTGTGTCCCAGCCGTGCAGCAGAGAGGGCGTCTCTGCAGATCGGCATCACTCAACCGTTGTCCTCCAGTGATCTCGATCTTGTCCCCCAATGATCTTCTCATGATCCCTCATCAGTGGTTCTCAAAATTTTTAACATTGGGACCCATTTAGAATGAAAAACAAATAGCAGGATGTGGTCCTTGCAAACTACAGGAGAAGCTATCTGGTTTTTGAATAGCCTCAGGACTGGAGGCTATCTGGTAACTGGTCAGATCAGTTATCTGATCCTTTCCATCACTTGGGTTTTCATTACAGGCTCTGCAGGACCTACCAGAAATCAGATCACGACCCACTCAGTGTTTCTGACCCACTGATAACTGATATAAATCATTCCTGGAGGGAGCTCATCATTAACAATGATTTGTAGGAGCCCGACAAGGTTTGGGGAGAGCTGCGTGTTGTAGGGCTCTAACCATAAAAAGCAAAACAAACAGCAACATATCATATGTTTTCTGTCCTACAACCAGCTTTTTTTATGTATGCCGGGAGATAATTTTCAAGAGACTGACAGGTTCTGCCAAAGACCTGGATGTTTAAAAATAAATAAGGAAGCCTGTTCCTCTTGGAAGCGTGGAGTCGAATCTTTCCTTTTTGAAGCTTATTACACTGAATTATAGATACCACTTCCAAGGTAGGCAAAGTTTTTGAGGTGCTGCGTTTGAATAAAAGAGGTTCGTTTTGATCAGCTGCCGAAAGTAGGGCTGTTCCTCGGCGAGGACGGCACCAGCAGTGATGAAAATCAAGGCCGGGCTTCGCAGAAAGCATCTGCCGATTGGTCTTACCCCCCTTTGCACACTTGGCAGTCTGAGCACACATGGCTGCTTCCACTGTGTTAGAGGTGTACCTCCTGTGGGTTTTATTTATTAGGGTGTAGGCAGAAGATAAATTAAGATTGACCGATAAGAGTGTAGGACAATTTGAGTAAATTGGCAGGATTCCCAGTGGGTTGAAAATGGTACCTTCAGAATCTGTAGGGCACATTCTAGTTTTAGCAGCTCTTAGCGGATATAGGGTTTTATGGACCTGAGCTCAGAGAGTTGCAAGGCTGGTCTCATGCAGGCAGGTTAGGAGGTGCACAAGATCTCCAGGGAGTCTCCCATCCAGGTATTGATTACAGCTTAGCTTAAAAAAAACTCCATAAGCTACAACAGTGATTGTCAACCTTTTTCATCTCAAGGCACACTTAACAAGGCACTGAAATTATTAAGGCACACCATCAATTGTTTTTACCATTGAGTAGGCGTACCAGACTGTTCAAATCCCCCAATTTTCCTATTAATGAATGTCAATCCCCAAATTCCCATGGCACACCTAAGGACTCTCCGTGGCACACCATGATTTTCAACACTGGTTGAAAATCACTGAGCTACAAGAATGGAGGAGAGAAGAAGCATGTGCAGATATTTAATAAAGACCTGTTGTTGAGTTTGGCCCAGAACTGTCTTTGGGGTTTTCTTTAGGATCATCAACCATCTATTCTTCTCAGATCTTTCCGCAAAATTAAATGAATCAATCTTTCTCCCGAGAAAGATTCTGCAGGATTAGATTAAAATCCAAGATTTAAATTTGGGCCAGGAGAATGTGTACTGTCCATGCAGAGAAAGAGCTATCAGATTGGGAGAATCTTCCCGGTGAAATGATGGTGTTGCGTCCTTAATTCCGCGTCTCCGAGTTGCGCTGCCTTCAGAGTCGTTTGCCTCAAACGTGAAATCAGTCACAGTGGGCAATAATTAGCTATAGATACTTGCATTTAGACAAGGTATCCAATCGCTAGCAAATCATCATGTCTAAGAACAGAGCTGCACTTTTGGGATGCAAGACCCCAAGAGGTCTTATGGAATCAGTTCCCTCTCAGATCTTACAAAGCTGTTGTAAAAAACCTCCAAGCTAACACTCATGAAGATCTTGGCCCACTCAGGAAATCCCCTAAAAAGCAGTGGGGTGAAGGGGGGATTTTCCTGTTAGGTTTTGCTCTTAAAATGTACTGGGGTCCAGAAGATAACGAGAAACTGGTAGGTTGGCAGGAACTGGGCAAGCACGGGGATATGACTCCATCCATCATGCAGTACTCAGGTCTCAAACCTTCAGGTTGACAAGCACAGTAGCTTTAACCATTGAGCTACCACAACCCTTTGCAAACCTTTGGGATCCAGTAAGTACCGTATTTCCCGGCTTATGACACGCACCGGACCATGAGACGCACCAAAGTTTAGAGGAGCAAAACAAGAAAAAAAATATTCTGAACCAAACGGTGTACTAATATATTTAATAAAATATAGCAGAATAATATTTCAACCATGTAAAGTCAACAGTGGTATTAAGAACCATTATCGTTGTCATTAACAAATGAGGAAAGACTTTAAGCTTCAAGCACTCTTCTAATTTTCAGGTAACCCCAAAAATCATCTCTAGTGTCAGTGATTTGTGACTTTTGCACAAATCTCATTGCAAATGATCAGACAACAACATTTTGCACAAATCTCACTGCAAATAGTCCAGGAAGACAGATAGGTTGGGGGGTTCTTTTGAGGGGTAGGTAGGGAAAGGTGAGGGGATCTAGATACATAGGGAAGAGTGAGGGAGGCACAGGCATGGAGCAGGAGGGACCAGGTCTTGTGCATGTCTCCTTTGGAGCAAGTCTCCAAGCCAGGGAAGGCTGGTTAGGATTGAAACTGTGCCAGGGTGACCAGATGCCAAACTCAAAATTCCTGAACCCCAAGGCCAAAATTCCTACCCCCCAGGGCAAAATTCCTACCCGCTTAAAAATGGCCAAAAATGTATTTTTTGTTTTTATATTTTTGATTTTTACTTTTTTGGCCATAACTTTTGATAGGAAGGAGATATCTCAAAACTGATTGTTGGATTCTGCTCTTCAATAAGAATCCAACGACATATGACATGGTGGGGTAAGGTGCTCCAGGATTGGCCCTATCACTCTATCAGACACACAGACTTCCCCCTCCCCCTTTGGGAAGAAAAAAGTGCATCTTATAAACCGGGAAATATGGTACCCAGAAACTTCCATCTTTTTTGAGCGATCCCATTCTGGCTACAACCCAATTGGCACGCAGGAGAAAACTTGTTATGGGAGAGAATGTCGATGGGTTAACCCTTGCCTATCTTGGGCATTCATGTATTTCTCAAACCAAAATCCTAATGATATTGTGTGTTTGTTTTCAACAGGCATTAAAGTGGTGTTTTCGGGACACTACCACCGGAATGCCGGCGGGGTCTACAAGGATCTCGAAATGGTTGTTTCATCTGCCATTGGATGTCAACTTGGAGAAGATACCCACGGCCTGAGAGTGGTGGTTGTCACGGCTGATAAGATTGTTCACCGGTACTACAGTTTAAGCAAATTGGGTGACCAAGGATTAGACAAAGATCTTATGGATTTACTTAAGTGAAACAAATCTTTTCCTCCGTTGCCAAATTAGTTGACCAATCAAGCTCATGCAGATCCTTCCTACATCTTTGCTATTAAAATGAAAGGCTAAACAAGGGAGATTCTCTTCCAAGAACCCAATTAGCACCTTAGCCAGCCATGTTGAAGGCTTACGAGGAAAGCTTTTCCCTGCAAAAAAGGCTTAGATTCGCTTTCTAGTTGTATGTAAATCTGATTTTAGTGTAATGGCAGCACTATTGATTTTGTCATTAAAAGTAGATATACCCGGATCGTATTCTTTTCGGACTTGACTGTTGTATAACAGAATAAATGGACTTGTGCGTAAATTCGGGTGGCTCTCTCTTAGGCTGCAATCCCAAGCACACTTTCCTGGGAGTAAGACCCACTGAACACAATGGGCCTTACTTCTGAGTAGACGTGGTTAGGATTCTCTACATGGTAAACCAAATAGTAGAATAAACAGGACATTCTAGTGAATTAAAGTGCAGTAGTCCCTGCGAATTCACGGTTCCATATTTGCAGCCCCAGTCATTTATGGATTCCTGGGATCGCAAATCACCCCTGCCCTGGCTTGTAGCAACCCAGTCAGATACTCTCCCCCACTTCTCGGTCAGGAATCCCACAGCGCCAAGAACTGTGGTGATGTGGAGGGGCTGCCTAGGGTCCCCTAAGCACACACTGGGCTGATCACATCAGAGGAGCGCTCATCGGAGTGCCGGGCAGGCCGCTCATCGTGGAGTGATGGTGCCTGGACTTGGGTGGATGTGGATGATCACCACAGCTCTTGATGCTGGTAAGGAGGGGAGCTTGGAAGGGGTGCAGCACATGGTGGGGAAAAGAGGGGGGTCACCACAATTCATGGTTTTTCAAAATTTGCAGGGGCTCCAGGAACAGAAGCCCTACAAATTGGGGGGGGGGGGTTTACTGTACCTTATAATGGCTCAACTCAAGAGTTCACCTACAGCTTCAATACACAAATGGAAGAGCAGCAATAGCTTTAGGTTCTCCTTGTCCACGTTTAGTGGTGGAAAGAGGGAAATTAGAGAAAGAGGAACATTGGGGGCAAATTGGTATGCCCATGTTTTTTGGGGTTAGAAGATCCCTGCCTGAAACCCTAAGAAACCACTGCAAATCTATGCCCCCAATACTAGCCCTGGTAAGTAAATAGCTGACTCAGCAGGAGGCAGCATCATCCACTTAAACCTCCTTTAAGGTTATCCATATGATGATGATAGGCAAGGTAGCAAAACACATCCTTTCAGGAAAAAAGGTCACCAACTCTTACACAGCACATTTTGATGTTTACCATGCGCAGAGCATTTATCATAGCAATAACCTTTCAGGCCCATTTTAAAAGCAGCGATCCCAAATGGGAGAGAGTGAGCAAGACGCTTACTCATTTGTCACGCGCTGACAGTCTTAATAACTGGTGGGTTGTTTGTAGTGATGGGTGGAGGGGAGGCAGGGGATTAAACTTCAAACTTGGAGAATTTCAGAGGCAAAAGGAACAAACTTGAATTTGCTTTTAGAAGAAGCTTTGATCGGGATGCAGGACGTTTGCAGTGGGGAACCCGATCCGAAATCCCCGATGAAGAGCGACATGTCACAACCCACTACAAAGTAGGTCACAACTCACACCTGGATCCCAGTGCACTTGTTGACAAACTTTGCTCTAAGTCTTAGCGCTAATGCAGCAGTTTCCAAAGTGTGGGTCACAAGCCGCTAGCGGGTCTCTTGGCCATCCTTTGGCTGGCCATCCTTTGGCTCCAAATAGGAACCCTTTTAGAAATAGTATGACTTATCAGAGAAATTGCATGACTTACTCCGGAGTCATACAGATCCACTACAGATCCCATAGAGCTACAGATCCACTCTATGGGTTGCAAAGTCAGAAGTTGCTTCCCAAGGCTTCTGTGGGCTGATAAAGTGAGTCCAGAACCTTCAAGATACCTAAACACTACAGGGAGTGTGGGGTGGAGAGAATGAGCATAGTATTAGCTAGACACAGACACCCTACAACAGGTATTCTGATGAATACTGTTACAGAACCAGAGGTAGATCAGAGTTCTCATGACCAGTAGCCATAGATAGACCTGTCCTCCAAAAATGTGTCCGACCCCTTTTAAAAGCCATATTTAACAATGAAGTTTGGCCTAGAACCAGGGAGTGACCTCGAGATATTCCACAACGTTATGATGTCACCACCCTGGCACCACTGAGACTAGCGATACCTCCAATTTGAAGAACCCCATCCAGAATCTAGCTGCAGCAATGCTCCCTTTCTATGCCAGGCAAATGAGACGGTTTTGCAACCATCAGGATGTTCTTCATCCCCTATCAGCACCTCCAGAAATCTTTCTGACCCCCCAAACTGCTATTTCAGTCCCCTTGAAGTTACAGCAGAAGTTTGACTGTTCATCACGAGTCCGACCATGCGCAGTGGACAAACTGTGCCTCCAAACAAATACTGATGCCTTAACTAATGAGAAGTGGCAGCGGCTCTTGCGGTCAAGGCACTCTCTGCGTTTGTTTATGTCGAACAAAACCAGTCCGGCCGAGTTAAGTTACAAAACAGACCACCCATGAAGATGCTTTAATTATCATTGAAGGAAACGAGCCTTTGATGTGGCAAGGATGGCATTTCCAACAATCCAACAGGGCCAATAATTGTGATTGGCTTAATGTACCAAACGGCATTTTCTATTTCGGATGCTTGAGCCAAAGAAGGGAACGCAATGCGCGTTTTCCAAGTTTGGGGGTGCATTGAGGGACATGAACATGCACTGAGTTGGCATCCACCAAAATAGTGCCCTGGGCAGCAAAAATGTTGCTTCTTGAAAATCTTATTGTTCATGACTTTGAATTGAAAACTGAATAAGGTTCTAGTCCTCGTTGTTCCAAAAAGGATGCGATATTTGGGAAATGGGACATTTCATGCAACCAGGATCAGCCCTACAACGGAGGATGGGAACATGGTTGAAATTAAATTAAGCAGGGGACGGCTAGAGTGAATGCAGGAATGTTCTTTGCCCTATCATGCAACACCAGAACCAGGTATTAATTAATTAATAATAACAATTAATAATTAATAATAATTCATTAACGATACCAAATAAATGAAGAACACCAGAACCACTGAAATGGAGTTGTTGAGAGTGTTCTCTCTCAAAGAGAATAGAGAGACGGAAGAAAATATTTCTTTACCCAGCATGTGATTAGTCTGTGGAACTTCTTGCCACAAAACATGGTCTTTTGGCCTTGTTGCCTTTAAATGGGTTCGGGCATATTCCTGGAGGAATAATCCATCGCAGGTCACAAGCCATGATTATTACAAGCTGAAATAGGTATGTAAACGGTGAGATGAGCTGGTTGTCATCATCATTAGCTGGTCTTTGATCATTGATGTAAGATACGTCAATCTGTCTTCAGTTCATCAGTCTGAGATTAGTTGGTTGGAGGAATTTATTTATTATTTTTATTTATTTTTTGTTACTTGGCCATGGATCAACATTTTTCCCACTTACCCCAGACTGGCAAGGAAGGGAAGGTGTATTCAGTGGGTTTTACAACATTGGTCACTTATGTTTCTTGAAGTGGTCCAAGTTAAACCCAAGTGTCGTCTGGTGTCTTTGCTGGTGAGGATAAAAAAATTTCAAATGCAGGGAAGTGGCACAATCCCAAAATATCTTGTGGCATTGTATGCTCTCATAGGCATCCAGTGGGCCTTTGAGTGCAATCCCATGCATGTCTACTCAGAAGTAAGCCCCATTATAATCAATGGGATTTACTCCCAGGAAAGTGTGTTTAGGATTGCAGCCTAAGTGGGCCATGACTGATCCAGCAGAGGTCTTTTGATGTTCTTCAGGCAGCTAATAGGTGGACATTCATCACTCTTGTTTCCTCTCATGCTTCTCATAAAGAGAGAACTGAATGTAAATCCTTGATGTAAATCCATTTGCTCCCCAAATCAGAAAATGAAGGAAAGAAGAATGGACATGGAAGGAAGGACAGATGGAAAGAAGGAAGGAAGGAAGGAAGGAAGGAAGGAAAGCAGGACGGACAGACGGAAGGAAGGAAGGAAGGAAAGCCGGACGGACGGACGGACGGATGGAAGGAAGGAAGGAAGGAAGGAAGGAATGCTCTGCATCAAGGACAAACATGTAGCTTTCAACTTTTATTTTTAATTTTTATTTTCTTCGCCTTGTTGGTCACTCCAAACAAAGGAGCAGGAATGATAATGAATTTAAAGGGGGGGGGGGAATGTGTGGCCTCTCCAGTGTGAAAGCAAAACCAAAAGCTGAACCAAACAGCTGACCACATCCCTAAATGTGCCAAATTCGGGACACTCTGGGGAACTGCCATGATCTGTTGATGCATCGTAGGCAATTAATAACAATTATTATTAACTATATTAATATATATTAATTATATTAATATATAATTATATTAATATATTATCCTCCATTGGATGCTCAGCATAGAGCTTTGCCAAGAAGCCAAATCTTACAAAGACGCTAACAGCCTCCAGCCATTTTTGCTCCCAAAGAAAATTCCAGATAGCATTCCTGCCCTCCCCCAAAAAAAGTGCTTGGGGAAGAAAGAGCTTGTACCCACAACACATAGCACAATTCAGTACAACTGATAGGTCTCTGCCCCAAGGACCTTACAATCTCAAACTTGACACAAGGAAGGGCGATGGAGGTAAGGAAAGGAAATGTTTGCGGTTCTTTTCTTATATGTCCTTGAAATTTCTTGCAGCCAAGTATAGTGTCTATACAGGAAAGTATAGTAGGACATATAGAGCACAAACAATCCAAATAACAGGATTCTACTCAAAAGTAAGCCCCATTATGTTCAATGGGCTTTACTCCCAGGACAGTGTTTTTAAGATTGCAGCCATAATATCTATCAAGCAGGCCAATATGTTTGGCAAATGCACAAGCTAGCAAAGGGCACGTTGATGCTGCAGTCTGCCCCCAAACTGCACAAAGTCCATTTCCTGCTATAGGGTTCCAGTTGGCCCAGGAGCGTCGCTTGAGGGTCACGCTTCCTGCTGGTAAGTCACAGGTGGCTACAATGCTGGCTCATCACAGCTGCCTTCCCTGGTTAGCTGTGATGGTTAGCTGGTTAGCTACAGCCAACTCCGTTCCGACTTCAAGCTGATCTGATGATATGCCTTTGATCAAACAGAGAGCACGCAAGCGTAGACGTTCCTCTGTCGGCACCACCACCCACACACAGCATCGAGTAGGTGGCAAACACTGAAATTTCAAGAGCTGATGTTTTTCAATGGTCCCATCAACGGTGTGCGTTGTTTTGTGCAATCCACAGAAAGGGGAACCCCACTTAGGGTGAGATACAGAGTAACTATAGGGAGTCCCTGCTCCGGTGTAAGAACAAGTTACTTTGGATTGCAATATGAATTTCCCATAGGTTTTCACTAGGTGATGCAGTAACTACGGGTGCATGTATTGTCTCTTACGTGCTCCCGCAGTTACTCTGGATTGTGCCCTTTGTTTCCAAGAGATTTCCAAGGATCCAAACACAACCAATAAACACTGATAACTAACCTGGCTTTGCAATCCCCGTTTGGATATTGTTGTGCAATATTAAGAGTATGTCCTTTTGATAGGGCCACGTAGTTAATCACCTTCAAGGATCTCAGTCGAAGGTCTGAGAGGGAGACCCCTAACCCTATGGAAACACCCAAAATAAATTTGACACAGGACAAAATCCAGAGTAAGTAAGGGAGTCCTTGCTCCGGTGTAAAAACAACTTACTCTGGATTCCAAAACAAATTTCCCACCACTAGGTGGTGCAGTAAGTACGGGTGCACATAAAGTCTCTTACATGCTCCTGTAGTTACTCTGGATTTGGGGGAAAGCCTTCTAGTTATGTCATTTATGGCACTTCAGGTTTTCATGGAGGAAATCCTTATACAGTGGTGCCTCACATAAAGAGCTTAGTTCGTTCCAGAGGCCTGCTCTTTAAGTGAAACGCTCTTTAAGTGAAGCAGATTTTTCCATAGGAAATAATGGAAACTCAGGCGATTGGTTCCACAACCCCCAAAATATTCATATCAAAATATTAACTGGATGTCAAAATGATGACAAAACACTGGAATTGAATTCAAAACATGCATTCAATGTGCATGATCTTATGAAGTCTACTTAAGCTGCAATCCTAAAGACACTTTCCTGGGAGTAAGCCCATTTAACACAATGGGGCTTACTTCTGGGTAGACATGGTTAGGAGGCTGCAATCAAAGATACTTTCCTGGGAGGCTTACCTGGGCTGCTGCTGGAGGTTCACGGTGGTCGGTGGGGGCACTTGGGAGCAATTAGGGACAGCTGCCTCTGGCACCCCCAGGCAACTGCCCCCAAGTTGGGGGCAGTTAGAGGCAGCAGCGCTGGCCGGCAGCCCTTTTAAAGAGCCTCCATGCAGAGCGTCAGGGCTGCATAGCATGCGTGCCCATAGCACACTTGCTTGTTAAGTAAAGCGGAACTTGTTATGTGAAGCAAGATTTCTTGGAAATTTTTGCTTGTTATGTGAAATGCTTGTTAAGTGAGGCGATTGTTAAGCGAGGTGCCACTGTAAAATAAATAAGGTGAACTTGCAAGGTTGGGTGCATTCAACACCTTGAGATTTTTGAGACTATCAGTGATGTTTGGAGACAGAACCTAATGCCATAACCTATCAGGATCAGGTACCCAGTAAAGAGGCGCATGGAATGCTGTTAGGTTCCCATCAAAATGGTACATATTTATCCACTTGCATTTCCATGCTTTTGAACTGCTAGGTTGGCAGGATCTGGGCTAAGGATGGGAACTCACCCTGTCTTGCAGTACTCAGAACTCCAGCCTGCCAGTCAACAGGCACGGCATCTTAACTTCTGAACCATTCCAGCCCTATGTGTATATGTATAATCTTTATGCATGTAACATATATATATAAGGACTGTATAAGTATGTGCAAGATATGTATCTTATGTATCTTATATAAAATAAAGATCTTATGTGCACATATATATTTACCCTGGGGCCAGCCTTGCCCCAACCACACATTTTTAATCTTTTATATATACGATAATCGTATATAATCTTTAATATATAATCTTTGATCCTATAAACTGTGAGGGATCCTAACCTAGGTGGCACATCTCATCAGACTTCCCATTCCCATGATGATTTAGGGAGGCATGCGTATGTCTGTGCACTGGCCTAACCCTCCCCCAGGAGGGCGCAGAAGTTCCTCTACACCACTTTGGTGACACTCCTAGGTCAGCACAGGAGTCAGCATGCTCAAACGTAGCCCAGCCTAAATGGAGATTAGGATTGCAGCCATAATCTTATATAATATGTTATGTGTGTACGTGTGTATGTGTATATAAATTTATCACCCTCCGTGGGTGGTGTGTGTGTGTTATCCTCAATCTCAATATATTTGAATATATAATTCTGTGTGTGTGTGTGCGTGTGCGTGCGTGTGTGCAGTGGTGGGCCCGGCCTGGCCCAACAACCGGTTCCCCGGAAATGAGCGAGGCCAGGCTAGGGTCAAGGGGCAGGGTGGGGTCAAGCGGCGGGGTGGGGTCAGGGGCGGGGTTAGTGCAGAGGATTTAAAGGGAAAAATTTAATTTTTTGTTAGTGCCAGGGGCTGCAACCCTATCCACACTTTCCTGGGGGTAAGCGCCATTGACTGTCATGGCACTTACTTCTGAGTAGACCAATTTGGACTGAACCCTGACAAAGCAACCCTATCCACACTTTCCTGGGAGTAAGCACCATTGACTGTCATGGCACTTACTTCTGAGTAGACCAATTTAGACTGGAATCTGAAGAAGCAACCCTATCCACGCTTTCCTGGCTGGCCGGGGAGAGGCTGGGAGAGCGCAGTGGTGCCGTGTGGGTGCCTCTCAGCCCCCACCCCCCGCCAGCTGGGGAAAGGCTGGGAGAGTACGGTGGTGCCACATGGGTGCCTCTCAGCCCCGCCGGCTGGCCAGAGAGAGGCTGCAGAGGATGCGAGGGGCTTGAGCCCTGAGCCAATCAGGAGGCAGCTGAACCAGTCCACCTGGTTATTGCTGGTAGCAGCAGGGAAATACTAACATCCAGTTCGTGTGATGCGGCCTGAACCAGTAACAGCCCACCTGTGTGTGTATGTGTATGTATATATATACATATATATGTATGTGTGTGTGTGTATATATATACACACACATATGTATATATACACACATATATGTATGTATGTATATGTATATTGAGTATAACAGAAGTAATTCCTATTGTATTCAATGGGGCCTACTCCCAGGAAAGTGTGTTTAGGATTGCAGCCTTAGGCCTATATCCTAAAGTGAAATTAAGCCTCTTGCTCCGGAGCAGTTAAGATGACTTTCCATAAGATAACTCTAGAGGGTGATGTAACTGCGTGGACCCGTAACTGCTCTGGATTTTGCCCATAATCTTTTAAAGATTAAATATTATATATCTTTATAAATTTATAAAGACTGTGTATATATAAATAAAGGATTTAATAGAAGCAGTGGGGGTGAGGCTGGCATCAGGGGAATTCCCTGCACCCCCATATGCCACCTTTGCCAGCCTCCTTGTTCGTGCTCCAAACTTGTGGATTTTTTTCAACCTCTAATTCATATCTGGATCTTGTAGACAAACAGCACAATCCTAACCATGTCTACTCAAAAGTAAGCCCCATTGTTTTCAATGGGTCTTACTCCCAGGAAAGTGTCTTTAGGATTGCAGCCAAAGACATCGGTGGAGGCAACTCTGAAACCTTAGCACATCATCAACATTTCCTGAGCATGACAACCCCACCGGGGTTTTGATTTATTTTCCCAGCCATGTGGTACATTTAATCATCCGGCATTGCCCTTGGATTTCTGAACCTGGTGCAGAGACTCTCAACAGTCAGCAAGTCCACGCAGGGCCTTTCTCTTGCAAGTCAGGACGAGAACCAGGACATTTCCGCAGCTCTGAGAAAGCGTCAGCCAGGAACTGGAACACTGAGATTTAAGGCACAGAAGACACGAGTGTCAGGGCTGCTCCGGAGCGAGATTCTTCATCACTTTCCATTTAGACTACAATCCAGAGTAACTACGGGAGCACGAACGAGACATTACGTGCACCCATAGTTACTGCACCACCTAGTGAAAACCTATGGGTTTTTATTTATATAAAGGTTCATATTGCAATCCAGAGTAAATTGTTCTTACTCCGGAGCAAGGACTCCCCGTAGTTACTCTGGATTTAGTTACTCCCCTTAGGCTGCAATCCTAAAGACTCTTTCCTGGGAGTAAGACCCATTGAACACAATCAGGCTTACTTTTGAGTAGACACGGTTAGGATCGAGCTCATAGTCTCCTTCTTTCCCGGGAGAAAACGCCATTGAATATAATGGGACTTTCTTCTGAGTAGACACTCCTTATCTCTTAATGATGCTTTCATACTATTTGAGCTTTCCCTTGGCTCCCAAATCTGACGCCACTTCTCCAACAAGCTATTCAGGGCCTGCTGCGACTTTACAAGCTCTTATGTATTTCCTGATCCCTTTGATCAGATTTGAAGTTAAATTAAATAAATAAATAAAGAAATAAAGAAAGAAAGAAAGAAAGAAATGAAAGAAAGAAAGAAAGAAAGAAAGAAAGAAAGAAAGAAAGAAAGAAATGAAAGAATTGAATGAATGAATGAATGAATGAATGAATGAATGAATGAAATAATTGAACGAACAAACAAACAAATATGATTTCCCTCTCCTACTTTCAAGATTGGACCTTAAGAACCTAAGAGCCCAACTAGATCAGGCTAGAGGCCCATTTAGCCCAGCTTACTGTACCTCCCTATGGCCCACCAGATACCTCTGAGAGCACACAAAGCAATGAGAGTCCTTCATCCTATAGCACCTGGGACTAGCCTAGATTTAAAATCAGGATGATGCACGTACTCATTGTGGCTTGTAACCCATGTTGGACTTTTCCTCTATTGATCTGTTCAACCCCCCTTTTTAAAGGCTTTTAGGCTAGATCCAATCGCCACATCCAGTGGCAAGGAGTTCCACAGATTAATTACAAAGCGGTTAATATTTCCTTTTGTCCTGGCATTCAGTTTGAATGGATACCTCTTGGTTCTGGTGTTGTGTGAATATGCTGGGCATCTCCAGGAAAGACGATGACAAGCTAGATCTGGTTCGGAGAAGGATGAACCACACAAACACACATATACAAACCATAGATTTAAACCTAGTACTTGCTCAAGAGAGTTTAATTTTTCCTTCAACCCAGAATTGCTTCTCTGATCCTTCCCAGCTTCCCTCTCCTCCGGATTGATGGAATTGTCTCTCATTGCCCTTGACATGCTTAATTTGTTTAGATATTGCAAAGAATTGTGGTGATCCTTCCCTTCCACCTACTTGCCTTTCATTTGTCATGCCAAACCGTCTCATATGGAGGGTGAGATTCATCTTTTATGCCAAAATGCTTCCCAAGATGTCAACACTGCAATGACGGGTTTTTCTCATGAAAACACAACAGATGAATGCTGTAGGCTGTGGGGAAAGGGGGGCCCGACGTGGCGAAGAACAGACGATCTTGAAGAAGTCTTAACATTGCCATCCCCAAGGTTGGATGATCACAATGCCTGTCCCGGCATCCTGCTTCCTGCACTCGTGAAATGGAAGAGATTTACAGCACAATCCAGAGCAACTAATCTGTCCACAAAGAGCCCTTGGGTGGCCCTATCTATCACTAGGGTGGAGCAACTGCAAGATGCTCCAGCCCAGTTACTCTGAAGGAGGCTTAGGGCAGAGCAAGGCAAGATAGGGTGCCCTAAGAGAGGTGGACCTGCTCTGCCCTAACTGGGGCAGCCTAAGCAGCTCAGGAGAGGCAAGTTGAGGGCATGTTGAGCATTGCCTAGGGCAGAGCAGTTACTCTGTATCCAGAGCCTGTTTCCAAGGCAGAAATGCCCTCTTCCAGCCCTCAGAGTTATACCACCTCAGGAGCAGGTATAGTAATGAGTAGACCCATAGGGGTCCATGATAAGGCCCGAGTAAGAATGGCAGTGCTGACCAAAAATCTGAGTTCTTGGCCATCCTAGGTGCAACCCCTTCCTCTCAACCTCAGGATATGGAACAAACTATGGCTGCCCACAAACCTCAGGATACAGCAGGCCACTCCAAGAAGCCCCTTGTATTCACTGTAGAATGTACTGGCATCTCATCAGGGACTCCTTATAAGGCAGGAACCCAGTGGCTTCTGGGTGCAGCTGGTGCGGGCTGCATTGGGTAACGTGCTCTCTGTGGGGTGATGCGCCAGAGGAGTTTAACTGTCCTTTGGCAGGCCCCGGGTGTCAGCGCGGCCATTCAGGCCTGCTCCAAGGTGGAGCAGCAGCCAGAAGCTGCCACTTGTCCACAGAGCTGGCTCGAAGGGTCAGCTGAGGTGTACTGTGCAGAAACACACTGAGCATGCCAAACAGCTTCAGAGGAGACTTCCTTAGAGCAGAGGAAGTCCGCACCTCTGCACGGCCATTCGGCCTCACTCAAGAGGCGGAGCGGCAGCCAAAAGGCTTCAGAAAAGTACTGCGCAGGCGTCAGAGATGGTGCCTACGCAGTACTCTTTCTGAAGCCAGTTGGCTTCAGAAACAAGTGCACAGGCGCCAACTTTGGCAACTGCACAGTCCAGGTAGGGGGTGCGCACATCCCAGGGGTGACGCACAGACGTCTGCACTGAGTGATGCGCAGAGTGGTGTCACCACTGTAGGCACCACAGCTATTCCTTGTTCAGTGTGATCTGAGGGGTGTCTCCTCAGGAGCAAGTCCTCCCCATGTGTCAATTACTTAGCATGCTATGGAGCAGTTAGGGCAGCCCAGGCTTCCTGACTCTCTGGATGCAGCATAACTTTCTGCTCTGGATACAGAATAGTTAGGAGAGAGCAGTTAGGGCAGAGCAGGCTGAACTTGCTCTAGATTGTGCTCTTAAAGCACATTCCTAACCATGTCTACTCAAAAGTAAGCCCCACTGTGTTCAGTGGGTCTCACTCCCAGGAAAGTATCTTTAGGATTGCTCTTAATTCCTCATAAAAAGTAAAGATCAGGGAATCTTGATTATGTGCAGCAATCTGAGCTCTTTCAACCTTCCCTTTAGCAAAAACCGACTATAACGTTTCTGAGTTTGTTCACAGTCTGCTTGAGAGACTGTGGGTAAAATCCAGAGTAACTACAGGGAGTCCTTGCTCCGGTGTAAGAACAACTTCCTCTGGATTGCAATATGAATTTCCCATAGGTTTTCACTAGGTGGTGCAGTAACTATGGGTGCATGTAAAGTCTCTTACATGCTCCCGTAGCTACTCTGGATTTGGGGGAAATGGCTTTCAACTAAGCCCCTGGGTGGGTAAAATAGGGCGCAATCCAGAGTAACTACGGGGAGTCCTTGCTCCGGTGTAAGAACAATTTGCTCTGGATTGCAATATGAATTTCCCATAGGTTTTCACTAAGTGATGCAGTAACTACGGGTACACGTAATGTCTGTTATGTGCTCCTGTAGTTACTCTGGATTGTAGGGATAAATGCACACTATATTTAAAAGTCATATAATGCACCTATTCCTGTACTAAGGACCAGTGGTGTAGCTATGACATCTGGCACCTGCATCACAATATTTTTCTAACACCCCACTTCAAAAGGCCTTAGGAAGATACTTCTGGTTTTAAAAAAATAAAAATAAAAAAGGGATGACCTCCCTGGGTCTTGAAAGGGCACCCCCTGATGCCACCCCAGGCTTGGCATCCACAGCCCTCCCCCCCCCCCATCAGCTCCAGATATGCTAAAACACTGTCACCAGAAACCAGTCTAGATCAGGATGTCAAATATTATGCCAATGGGCTGAATCCAGCCCCAAAAGCAATTTTTCCACTCTTGATTATAATTGGTAACAATAATGGCTCTCTCATTAAAATACAGACATGATTTGCACACATTGAATTTCTAGGTAGGAACAACTTACTTATTTCTGGCCATCACCTGTTGAATGATGTCACTTTCGGCTTCGTGATGTCACTTTAGATGACGCCAACTTTGACCCTCTATGTGAAACAAGTTTAACATTCATGGGCTGGGCGCCCATAAAGAAGAAGGGGGTTTTGCAGGGTACTCACCTGGCTCCAAAGAGCTGCAGAGATATTAAGTTATCAGAAACAAAACAGGCAGGCAGAATCAGATTAATTAATCAATCAATCAACTCAGAATCAATTAATCAATTCATCTTTTGCTTCTTTGACAAACCAACGGTTAAAAGAAGAGAGAGAATATTGGAAAGATTCTTAGAGAAAAGTCAATATACGCATTAGGCTTCTCCATGCCCAGCCTTGCAACAGGCAAGTGTGCCCATTGCTAGGCTGGGGAAGCCTAATGCACATGTGCGATCATCATGCATGCGCATTAGGCTTACCCAGCCAAGTGATGGGCAAGCATACTTGGCGCTAGGCTAGGTAAGTTCAGGGATGAAGCACCAGAAGGGAGTGACGTGCCCTCCAGTCTGACACCATCAGCTGCACTGGCATCTTGGAATGGGGCACTCAGGATGCAATCCATACTTTTCTGGGAGTAAGGGCAAAATACAGAGTAACTATGGGGAGTCCTTGCTCCGGTGTAAGAACAACTTACTCTGGATTCCAGTATGAATTTCCCACAGGTTTTCACTGGGTGGTGCAGTAACTATGGGAGCACGTAAAGTCTCTTACGTACTCCTGTAGTTACTCTGGATTGGGGGGTATGTCTCAGTGAACAAAGATGATTTACTTCTGAGTAGACATGGAGGATCCATAGCAACACAGAGATATGGCTGTTTGATGTTGCATCTGGCAATCATGTTGGGAGGTCCTGGACAGACTGTTATCCTCAGAAGGGGGTCTCAGTCTCGAAAACCACTAATATTGTAGTTTATGATGCTATTGGGAGCAAAACCCATACAACGCCCAACGACTAATGGTGCCATGATGGAAGGGGCAGCCTATCCCATACAAAGTTCTATCAAATTGGTGTGCAGAACATCAGAGGCATGTCCCTAGGCAAAGTGGAAATTGGCAGACAAAAAGAACATGCTGGCTCAATACCATCACGGCAGATACAAAGATGAATCTCCGGCAATTGAAAGACGCTGTGCTTGACAGCGTAGCATGGAGAGCTCTCATCTATAACGTCGCTCAGAGAAATGCACACATGTGTGTGCGTGCGCATACATGCACACAAAAACATCTTTATTGCTCTCCATGCGCAGTGCATTTGGCTGCCAGCACACCACTCAGAAACACATCTATAAAGCTGCAAAGAGAAACATGCGCACATGCATACACACAACCATCTTTAATGCGCTCACTATGTAGTATGCTTGGGGGAAAAACACACCACTTGAGAAATACAGAATTACGTTGACAGTTTGGGGGGTGCTGGCGGCCTCTATCCTTTATCGTTGGACTTTTTCCATTGGGATAAATGGGGAAAAATAGAGATCCAAAAACCCTATTACCAGGGGTTTTAAAAACATGTTTTTCAAAATTCATCACCAAGCCACTTATGACATCATAGCTTTCGCCTCGTGACATCACCAGACCCACACAGAAAAATTCAGATTTTCCAGCAAAACTATATCTGACGGTTCTGGCATGAAGAGCTTGAATGACCGACCCTAAAAAATTCTTTCAGCATTTAGCTCACTGTATCTCCCCATCCCTGTCCCTCCCTTGAGCCTATTTAAATATCTCCATGTCAATATCTTTGACATTATTCAGATGACTTGATCTCAGCTATCAAAAGGTTAACGCAACAAAGATTAGGGATAATCTCAACCTAGTTTTCATGCTCTTCTCCCATCATCTTCCATTAAATAGGGCTTTGAAAGCTCAATAACACAGAACCTTTACTGTTTAATTGCCATCCATTTGCTCTCTGTGTGTGCCTTTCCTACGCTAAAGAGCCAGAGGCTGCAAACCTATCCACATTTTATGCACTTAAGCCCCATTGACTATAATGAGTAGACAGGCATAGGATTGGGCTTAGGGTTAGGGTTAAGGTTAGCCTTCTGGGAGCTTGGGGTGCTGGTGGACACCTTGATGAAAGTGTCAACCCAGTGTGTGGCGGTGGTGATGGCCAATTCTATTCTCAGGGTCATGCCACTATAATGCCAATATAATTTAATGCCAATATAGATTTATAATGCCATCATAATTTAATTGGCATTATAATTATATTATAATATTTGGCATCCATCAGTCTGGAAAGGCTATGGTATCATGCTCAACACTGCATGCAAAGCCCGAAGGCCTGGGTAGATTGATATGGAGGAGAGGCTGTTACCCAAGCAGCAAATCCCCCCTCTCCATGCCACTGAATTAGTCCAATGGAACAGCAGAGCTGTTTATGTATAATATAATATAATATAATATAATATAATATAATGTAATGTAATGTAATGTAATGTAATAATGCCAATAATTATGAAAATGACAATACAATGCCATTGTACAAATGCCATTGTAAGGCCATATCTGGAGCAATGCTTACAGTTCTAGTCAATACATCCCAGAAGGGATATAGTGGAACTATAAAAAATGCACAAGAGAGTCATCAAAATAGTTATGGGTTCACACAACACCAGAACCTGGGGACCAAGTTTCAAAATGTGGGTGCATGTGGTATACAAAGCAACAGCTTATCACAGTGGCATGTGCCAACTGGCCAGTACCAGGGAAAAGAAGAACCGGGATCACCGACACCCAGTAAGCACTCAGAGTTTGGTCTTGGGTGCAGAGAAGCCAAAGACAGCTGATCTAGGGAGCTCTTTCATCACTGACAGCATCATGAATCTGGGCTGTAGCAAACATAAAAATCAAAGGCACATGATATGCAATACAGATATTGATATGCATTCTAAATTTCTGAATTTCCCTATTACTGAGGGTGTACTTTGCAGTACGATCTAAATCAGCGAGCCCAAGATCAAGCAATAACAGCTACCTTTTGTGGGGGATGAATGAGTGGTAAAATATTTTAACTGCTCCATCAAATGTGGCTGGGCAGCAGCGAACATGAAAATCAAAGGCATATGATATGCAATATAGATATTCTAATGAGTAACTGAAATTGTATTTTTACCCTTCAGTCTAAAGGTTCCATTTTTAATTAATTGCTCCTTTTATTGAGCGAAAGTGTATTAATACTGATCGCCAGGTTTTGCCATTTAATTTCATTTTTTTTTAATGACAGGGAAACCTATTACATATAAGCCTAAACTATATTGCTCAGCCTGTCGTCCAAAGCATCAGACTGGATTTTAAAGTGGGCATGTGTGGGTAAAGGAAACCTTGCTAGAATCCAGGCCTATCTGAACAGCATCCTGTTTTCAACAGTGGACATCCAGATTCAACACATATCCAAGCAGATCTTAAAGTCATTCTGCCTTGGAATGTCAGGTTTAGATGTAGTTTGTATTCTTGCTG
>JAREYC010000012.1:1837500-1865000 GCA_030015325.1 Cryptoblepharus egeriae | reverse complement strand
AAAAAACAAATAAACTGGAAATAGGTCACTTTTTTAACAGTCTATAATCTGTAAGGGAGCACTGGAGAAGGTTTTGCAGGGTTTGCTGGCGCCCCTCGACACTGGCAGTAGGTAAGTTAAAAACAGCCCCCCATCCCGTGCAGCAGTGTGATATTGGGGATCACTTTGATCCTGGGGATTGTGCTCCCAGCAAACGAACCCGTTCTTGAATTCCTAGAGTTTTTAAACACCAGTGTTATATGCAGTGATTTTTTCTGGGGGAAAAGGTGCCGATACTCATCACTGGTCATCCCCATATGACTAAAAGCACCATCCTAATTATGTCTACTCAAAAGTAAGTTCCATTGTTTTCAATGGGTCTTACTCCTTGTGTCTTCAGGATTGCAGCCTATTAATTAGGGGGGGGGGAGGTGGAAAAAGGTGCCGGTACCTGTAAGTACCCCAGTAAGTACCCCATTACCTGTAAGTACTCCAGAAAAAGCCCTTTTTATATGGCATTCCATTCCATGTTGTAATCAGAAGTGTTAAGGTAGAAAAATGGTGTCCTGCGAAGAGAAGGTGAGGATAAATTTGAATAGAGGGGGAGCAAAAAATACAACTAGCATCTGCTACCTTCAGGCTACTCTACATTTTCAGAGCCCCTGGGCTTTTAGGTAGAGAGACAGGCTTCATTGCAATTAGAAAGAAAATGCTGCTGGGATCCAAAAAAAGCCGGGACTAGCGAGACCAATTATCTGAATACTGTGAAGGTCATCCTTCCTAGAGCAATCCCGAAATATACTCCTGATCTTGGCAAGAGGAAGAGACAGATCTGACATTTTCTATACAGGTAGCTTGACGGCCAGTGAGCAAAAGCAGGGGCTGCCCTGCTGAATATTATGTGCAAGTAAATAAAGGTGGGGGAAATCGGGACGTGCAAGATTTCTATTTTTTTCCAGTCTTTAAGAGCACATTTATCCCCTTTTATTAGAGGGCTATTTGCAGGGTAACAGGATTTTCTCTTAAAATTTTCAAAAGCATTCGAATTTACTCCAGCATCCTGGACCACTGGGAGCCATAGGAAAAATCTGTGTACTACATTTCCCAAGGAACCTACCCAACCTCATGGCGCTTTGAATGTTACGCACCACATCTCCATCTATGCCAATTATTTGCAGTGGATTAGTGGAATAATCCACTAATTATTTGAGCCATGGATTAGGACTGAAGGACTCAATCCTCTAATTCAGGGATATCTAAATATTTTCAACTGGTGGCTCCCTTGACCAGGGTGACCATATAGAATGGAGGATGGAGTGCCTCTATCTTTAAGAGGAGGAAATTTAGGCAGGTGCTGCTTCTTAAACCCTTCTCTGATGAGCTCAACCTGCCTGAATTCCTTCATCTATGCAATGGTTAAAGGCACTCTGTCCTCCATTCTATATGGTCACCCTATCCTTGACCTACTGGACCATTGGCAGTGTATAGGACTACAGTCCTAAACATTGTATAGGGCAATAGTTTGTTCATGAGGATTCTATGATTCAACATGTCAGGTTCTATCAACCTAGGGTTGCCATAGTTCTCTACCACAAAACCAAGAACTTTCCAACTTGCCAGTGTGCGAGTGTAATCCCTGAACTTGACAGTCCTGGTTTTCAGGGATACATGGCAACCCTACCTCAACCTCATAGACCTTTCCAGCCCCTTTGGATGATCCTTTTTCTTTGCTGAACCCACTCCAACTATGGTGGTGAAGTCTCCAGATTTGGACACGGAACATCAGGTGAACTTCAAATGGAACCACAGATTCTCCGATCCAAGGCTGATCTTTGAAGGTTGACCTTCTAACTAAGCTCACAACACAACTCTCCATGACACCTCTAAGTGTCTGAAGCAGTACAGACAAGTGAGAGAAATTTGATCGAGGAAATTTGAGCGAGGAAAATATTCTTTGACTGTAGGGTTCTTATGCATAAGGATGACCTTATCCATTTCTGCTGGAAGGCTCTTCCCTCTCTCACTTGATCCACACCCCAGCAGTTTGTGACGCTTGGGAAGGAGCCACAGCTCCTTTATCAGTCCCTGCAGGACATAAACCTTGAAACAGACCTGCCTGCATTATATGACTTCAAATACCTTTTGAGGGAGTACATTGCTGATATAAGCAGGGTTTGCCTGTAACGGAACTTCAAACCTTAAATTTCTTTCCATCTTCCTGGGGTGACTCTTTGCAGTCAAATTCTCCCCTGGAGCTTTTTGAAGTCCTTTGAGCCACCGGCTACTTTAATAAGTCTGTTCGGTATTGTTGCACCAGCTGAGCTCAACCACACTCTTTTTTCCAAATATTGTAAAAAACACACCACAATTTTCATCCAGTTATGTAATAGAAACACAACTGATCATGCAGAATTAGGGCACAATCCAGAGTAACTACAGGGAGTCCTTGCTCCGGTGTAAGAACAACTTAGGGCACAATCCAGAGTAACTACGGGAGCATGTAAGAGACATTACGTGCACCCGTAGTTACTGCACCACCTAGTGAAAACCTATGAGAAACTCATATTGCAATCCAGAGTAACTTGTTCTTACTTCAAAGCAAGGACTCCCCGTAGTTACTCCGGATTTCACCCTTACTCTGGATTCCAATATGAATTTCCGATATGTTTTGACCAGGGGGTGGAGTAACTACCCCCATAGTAACTTACATGCTCCCATAGTTACTCTGCATTTGGGGGATAGGGCAGTTGTCCTGTTTCTTGGTCCAACACATGGAAAAAACGGAAACTCCCCAATTATTGGAAGCTTCCCTTCATTTATAATACTGTTCATTCATTTAATTGGAGTTTTAATTGTATTCATTTATGTGGTTCATGCATTTATAGTTTTAATTGTATTTTATTCATCTAGATTTTAAGCATATCATTATTTTTTAAATTGCTGATAACCTCCGTGAGTGTCCTTTTTAGGAAGAAAGGTGAGTTGTAAATAAATAATAAATAAAAATAAAATAATAATTGTGAACATCATGGGGAAACTTTAAATCGAACAAATTTGAACCCGTGTTGTGTAAGTGCATTGATGGGAATACATCTAATTGTAGATGCCGTGATTGAAATCAGACAGTCTCTGTGTCTGCCAAAGAGAATCATAGACCATTAGAGTTGGAAGGGTCCTAAGGCCATCTTGTCTACCCTCTTGTGCATTGTAGGCAACCCTCCAATTGTAGGCAACCCTCCAATTGGCAGGTGGCCCTCCAGTCTCCATAGGGTTGGCATAATTTTCTTTCACAAGACATGGTCAGGACCCTCTGTCCCATTTGCCAGTATGTGAACACCATCCCTCAAATTGGGATTATCCCTGTTTTTCGGGACATACGGCAACCCTATTTGGAAACCTCTGATGAAGGAGCACCACCTGCTGTACACACTGGACTATTCCAATCCCAAACAACTCCTGCAGGTAAAAAAATGCATCCACATGCCTAGCTTAAATCTACTTCCCTGTAGTTGCAACCCACTGGTTCTAGATCTACACTCAAGAGCATTCAGGAGCTACAAATAAGAATGTTGTCCCCTCCTACTGGTGGGACTGGGAATGACTCTTTGAAACCCTGGAAAAATACCACCAGTCAATAAAGATGATACTGAGCTAGATGACTCCGTTTTCAGTGACTTTGCAAGGTCACAAGATTGCCAACCCTTGGAAAGCGGAGGAAAATGAAATATGGTAATGGCAAATTTAAAGCGTTAATTTAAATAAGGGATATACAACAGTGGTCCTAATGTGTGTATCCTTATGTATCCCCTCCCTACATGGGTGCCATTTGTCCTTTACCTGTATCCGAAATTAATATGAACCCTATAAAAATTGAAATACAACTCTATTCGCTGTAGGACCCAAGTCTTGTAATCATTGTCTGCAGGACTAGTAAGAAACATTGAGCAAATGGTTCTCAAACATTTTGGCACCGGGACCCACTTTGTAGAATGAAAATCTGTCACTGATGTAGAAGTGCTGGAAGTCAAGTTGTTGACCTGGAAGAGATGTCATGATCTGATGTGACATCATTAATTGATGTGACATCATTAAGCCATGACCAAAGGTCCCATGACACTGCACACTCTTGCATAGCTTGGAATTCAAACATTCCAGCCAGGGGTGGGCCCAGCCAACCCCAAGATCCGGTTCGCCGGAACTTGAGGGGCGGGCCAGGGTCATGCGCCAGGCTTGGCACACGCCAAGCTCAGCTTCAGGAGACACAGCGTGCTAGCGTCCACGCAGTTCTGCCTGCTGTGGGTCTTTCCAGTTCGCTAGCGTCCGCGGCGTGGGAAGATCCAGTTCGGGCGAATAGGCCAGAACCTGGATCTGCCCACCTGTGATTCCAGCTCAGAACATAGATTGGGGTCCTTCTCCAAACCAAAGTCTTCCCCCTTTTCCAGTGTCCCTACCTATTCAGGGCAAAGCACCAGGCCTCTCACGTACAGAGGGTCCATCTTGCCTGGTAGCTCTATACTTTTGGTAGCTCTATACAATTATTATTTTATTTATTATTTATTATTTATTTTCAGTTCAATATTTTCCGTGGTGCTATGCGACCCACTGGAAAGTGTCTTGTGACCTGCCTATTAGATTCCAACCCACACTTTGAATAATGCCAAACTGTAGATAACCTGCTGTAACTGTAAATGCAGGTTAGCTGCAATCCTAACCTACATAAGCTCGGGCCCAAGTCCTGCGATGACCTGGGGATGTCACAAAAGTGCCGTCACACACTTCTGCGCCACTCCTAGGAGTGGGTTAGGCCAGAGCACAGTCATGCGCTCACCTCCATACATCACCATGAGAATGGGAAGACTGATGAGTTGTGCCAGCCGAGGTTAGGATTGCATACTAATCAGTGGTGGGCACTTACCGGTATGGGCCTACGCGCCCGTACCGGTTCTTCCCGTTTCCCTGCTGCTAGCGTACCGCCAGCGACAGGGAAATGCAAAACATAGTGGACTGGTACGGTCCACCATGTTTTGCGCCCACCGCCGCCTGCCGAGAAGCAGGCAGGCCGCTTCTAGGCAGGCTCTGCACAAGCGCCGACATCGGCACTCGCGCAGACCCTGCCTAGAGGCGGCTTGCCCACTTCTAGGCAGGCTCTGTGCGAGCGCCAACATCGGCGCTCGCGCAGACCCTGCCTAGAAGCGGCCTGCCAGGCCAGCTTCCAGGCAGGCTCTACGTGAGCGCCAGTGTCGGCGCTCGCGCAGAGCCTGCTTGGAAGCCAGCCTGCCAGGCCAGCTTCCAGGCAGGCTCTGCGTGAGCGCCGGTGTTGGTGCTTGCGCAGAGCCTGCTTAGAAGCCGGCCTGCCAGGTCAGCCTGGCAGGCCGGCTTCTAAGCAGGCACTGCGCAGGCGCCAACGTCGCCCCGCCCCTCGCCCCTCCCCAGTCCCACCCCTCACCCCGCCCACACCCCCTGACCCCGGCTGGCCCCTCCCACTTCCGGCGTACCGGTTCTTGGGATGGGGTCAGCCCATCTCTGATGCTAATGCCCTGATCCGTACTCTTGTAAATCAACGGTGAGCGTGAGAAAAAAGGTTAATGCTGATAGATCTTCTGTGAAGATCCACAACAGGGGATTGCCTTGCTCGGTTGGATTCCAAAATACTTCTCCATTTATCCAAATGGCTCCCAGTAGCCCAGTAGGATATTGCCTACCAACACTGGAGGAAAAAGAAGAATAGTAAATGTCTCAACTTCCCTGGAGAAGGAAGAAAGCATCTCTCCCTTCCAGCACCCAAAGCATTTTAACTTCAAAATATTTCTTTTCTGGCATCTTCTGAAGGTTTTGTCGAGGCAGCTTCCAGGAAAAGTGATGTTGAAAGACAACAAAGCAGAAAAGATCTATTTATATCCACTTTTTAACTTTGTTTTTTTTTTTTAGAGTCTGCACAGAAGCTGACTGAAATTTATCCTGTAAGTAGAAACCATTTTCAAGATCTGGGCAAGTTCCGCCGTCTTCGTTCATTGATACCTGTTGAATTGGTGGCCGTTTATTATGCACGGAGAAAATCGGATAAAGAGCAGTGGTGCTTTTAAAACTAAATACTAAAATTTACTTAAAAAATTAAATAAAACTAGCAGCATCATCTCCAGTGATGGGCCCAGCCTCCCTGAAGAACCAGTTCGCCGGAAGTTCAGGGGCTGGGCTGGGGTCAGGGGGTGGGGCTGGGGTCAGAGGGTGGGACAGGGGCGGGCCCTAACCATGCCGCACTGTGCATGAGCCAGGCTTGGTGCATGCGCAGTGCGTCTCCTGAAGCCGAGCTTCCTGGCGCCGAGCCCCAGGAGACGCGGCGCCGGCGGATGCTGGCAAACCGGTCCCCGGGGCTCTTGCAGCCGTGGCTCTGACCAGATTGCCAGCGTCAGCTGAGGGGGAAGATCCGGTTCGGGCGAGTAGGCCCAAACCGGCATCTGCCCACCTCTGATCATCTCCTACCATATATGCACCTGATTTGGAGCTTTCCTGACAAAATAAAATATTTCTTGACCCAACATGTGATTAGTCTGTGAAACTCCTTGCCACAGGATAGCCTATGGTCCTAAATGCCTTGAAAGGGGGATTGGACAAATTTTTGTAGGAAAATCCCCATCATGGATTACAAGTTGTGATGTGTATATGCAACCTCCTGGTTCTGGTTCTCCTGGTTAGCAGTTAACCCCTGCTAACTAGGCAAGAGGCACCCTTTCAAGTGGGTGTTTCTCTTTTAGCAGAGGGAGAGTAGCTGGCCCTACACACTCCAGCAATGTCTGTTCAAGTGGCTTCTGGTGTTCTTGTTTGCATTTTACATTGTGAGCCCTTTTGGGACCAGGATCCATTAGTTATTAATTAGCTATTATTTTTTTCATTTTCTTATAAACCTCTTTGAGAACTTTTTTTGTTGAAAAGCGGTATATAAATACTGTAGACAGACAGACAGACAGACAGACAGACAGACAGACAGATAGATAGATAGATAGATAGATAGATAGATAGATAGATAGATAGATAGATAGATAGATAGATAGATAGATAGATAGATAGATAGATAGATAGATATGGAGAGAGGGGACGGACGGATGGAGGGAGGAAGATGGATGGAGGGATGGAGATGGATGGAGGGATGGAGATGGATGGATAGATGAATTGATGGATGGCTGGATGGATGGATAGATGGATAGAAGTGGCTGCTTCAGAAAGCCAGATGCAAGCATGTGCAACACCATAATCTCTTGTTGTCTAGTGTGCTCCCAGGTATCTGGTGGACCACTGTGGGATCCAGGAAGCTGGACTAGATGGTCCTGTGGCCTTATCTAGTGATGCTCTTCTGATTTTCTTATGTTCCTTCCATTGCATTGACAGTTTTGCGGCACCTGCGTGAATGATATATGAACTATGCATTCCTTTGAGTGAGGATGGTGATAGTTATAACTGCAGCGGCGTCACTACATTACACAGTTCCAGAGGCCAGCATGTTATTCCCTTGAAGGACCTCCTTCCATGTAGGGCAATACCCTGGACAGTGGGTCAGGTGGAGTACCATTGCCCCACAGATCTTCATCTTGGGACCTAAAGAATTTGCAACTTGATATTCTTGCTGTCCATTCCTTGGTGATAGGGTTGCCATAATTCTCTTCCACAAAATCAGGACAGGACCCTCTGTCCCATTTGCCAGGATGTAAACATAATCCCCCCAAATCTGGATTGACCCTGTTTTGGGGGACATATGGCAACCCTACTTGATGATCACCTGTAGTCCTAGCTGTTGAGCTGCCAAAATCATCCCTACAATCCAGAGTAACTATGGCAAGACGTAAGAGGCACTTACTCTGGATTGCTCTATGCATTTCCCATATGTTTACCACAGGTGGCACTGTAACTACGTCAGTGTAAAAGGTCCCATAGTTACTCTGGATTGTTGCCCATGTGGCTATGCATTCCCAGACTTGAACATCACCACCTGTCACTGAATCCCTGGTATTAGTAGTGAAGGCTGGGAAAGATCTTTGCCCACAATCTCATAAGGAAGACACAAGAGATAAAAGAGACTTTGGATCAGAAGCACAGGTGGGCAGATGCCAGTTTGGGCCTACTCGCCCGAACCGGATCTTCCCCCTGGGCTGACGTTGGCGATCTGGTCACAGCAATGGCTACAAGAGCCGCGGGGACTGGTTCGCCAGCGTCCGCCAGCGCCAGGTCTCCTGGGGCTTGCCACCAGGAAGCTTATTGCGCCTGCGTCCAGATGGACGCAGGTGCACTAAGTGTCCTAGCGTCGAGCCCCAGGATGCTTAGTGCACCTGCATCCAGCTGGACACATGTGCACTGAGTCTCTTGGGGCCGAGCCCCAAGTCTGGCGCATGCGCAGTGCGGCCTGGTTAGGGCCAGCCCTTCGCCCCACCCCCTGACCCCGCCCCTGACCCCTGATCCTGGCCCAGCCCCCGAACTTCCGGCGAACTGGATCTTCAGGGAGGCTGGGCCCATCACTGATCAGAAGAAGCTTAACTCAAAAAACAAAATACTTTTACTTAACTTTTACTGTAGGATGACAAGATCCAAGTTGTTTACTTCTGGGCTAACAACTTTATTATCAAGCAAGGAAAGTTTGAGGTCTTGGAATTTCTCTCCTTGTTTCAGTGGGGGAAGTTACTGTGCTGTCGATTTAATTTAAATTAGGTTGCAGGGATCACAAATTATGATTACAAATGGGGATTTGCCCAGAAAGTGTCGGCAAGGAAGAGGCAAGGTATTAAAAAGATAAGTCTATCAAATTGCCCTTTCGGAACCTCAAAGAGACTTTGGCAGGTTAAGACGCAGACCCCTTTGCTATGTTAATTTGAGATAAACCTAAACAGAAAAAAACCCCAAAAGTTGGTTTTGAAGAGGAGAAAAAGGCGGCTTTGCTTTCTTGTTTCTTTCAAGCTTGTGTTGAAAACTTTGGTTGATTTTTTCCGTTAGTTTCTTGACTTTACAACACAATCCTAACTTGCGCTGATCCCAGAGGTTTGTCAGACACAGGAAGGCAGGACCACATCGTGTCAGGCCTAGTGGATTTTTATTCCATTCTGCATGGAATTATGCACTGAATGATATATAACATGGTGGGATTATACATAAAAATCAAGATTTTTGTCAAAGCCTTGGGTGGCCTGCCCTTACCCCCCCCCCCCATAAGATACATCACTGCAACCCAAGCCAACTTCCTAGCACCAATGCAGCCGCAACATTGGGGTGCCCATTCCATTTTGTGGTGGTGGGGCAGTCATCAAGGCCTCCTCAACATATAGGATGTAAAGGAATGTTTGATCCCTTCCATCAGGGTGACACTAGAGGCAGTGGCATCACCAGGGTGGTGAGGCTGGCACGGGCTGCACATGGTGACATGCCACTGCGGGGTGACACTGTGGAGTTTGACACTTCTCCAGAGCGTCCACGCCACAGCGTGCTCATTCGGGCCTGCTGCAAGACAGGTTTGAATGGCTGGCTGAGACGCACTTCGCATATCCAGAAGCCTGGACATGCGCAGTCCGTGGCTCTGCCTGGCCATTTGGCCTTACTTTGGAGACGGAGCAGCAGTCGCCTTCTGCTCTGCCTACAAAACAAGCCCGGATGGCCGGGCAGAGGTGCAGGAGAGGCATGGATGAGCAGAGGCATTCCGCAGAGGTGCAGACAGGCAGACGCTGCTCCTCCTTAAAGTGGAGGAAGTCTCCTCTGAAGCCGATCAGCTTCAGAGGAGACTGCACAGGTGTCAGTGTTGGTACCTCTCTTCCATAAAACTGGGACAGGACCCCTTTGTCAAACTTGCTGGTATGTGAATGCAATCCCTAAAAACCAGGAGTATCCTGGTTTTCCGGGACATATGCCAACCCTATCCAGGGCTTCACTTTGTGGAAGTGACCCAAATTAAGGTGGTGTCAAATGCCACCGTTTCTCCCCCTTGCTTGCCTGCTTTTCTCTAGATAGTTCAGGTAATTTTGGGGTGCAGGTTGGAGAGGGGAGAAGTGGTGGAGGAAACCCAATGCAAGTGACAGCTGCTCCATAATGAAAGGAGATTCTTGGGTTGGTTATACCCTTAAAGGCTGATTAGAAGGAAGGCCTCCTGACAGATGAGCAGAAGAAACCCTCATTAGCAGCCACCAAGAAAAGGTGTTAATTAAAGAATGTGTAATCTTGCCATCAGACCAGGGAAGGTCAAGGAGGGGAAACTGTAGACAAGCTGCCTCTGAGATGATATGTCATCATTATTCCAGATTGCAGTGGTCACGATGACAGGCGGGTAGTGGGGAGCTTGGCCTTGTTCTCATTAATATCATGCTGACAGCGGAATAACTCAGGGGGGCAATAGGGACCACTGCCCCTAGTACCAACCCAGAGGGCTACATCTTGTCATCCAAGATCCCCTTAATCTCCCCTTCCATGCCACCCTACATGATGCCTTCTAAGGGTGCTTCCAGTTTCCTCCATGAAATCTTTACGGGGCCTATGGAGGGTGTAGAAGGATGTGCTTTGCCTCCCTGGGAGGTAGGCATCCATGAATGTTCCTACTGCCATTGCCTCCTAAAACTCCCCACTCAATAGTTGGACCTATAGAATCATAGAATCATAGAGTTGGAAGGGACCTAGTAGGTCATCTAGTCCAACCCCTGCCTGCAGCAGGAAATCCCCCTAGAGCATCCCCGACAGGTGCTCGTCAAGCCTCTGCTTGAAGATCCCCAGTGAGGGAGAGTCCACCACCTCCCTTGGCAATCTCTTCCACTGCCGAATTGCCCGAACCGTCAGGAATTTTTTCCGGATATCCAACCGGAATCTCCTCTCTTGCAGTTTGTCCCCATTGGTTCTAGTTCTGCTTTCAGAAGCAGCTATGATCAAATGAGCCCCTTCCTCCCTATGACAGCCCTTCAGGTATCTGAAGAGGGCAATCAGGTCTCCCCTCAGCCTCCTCTTCTGGCATCACTAGAGTTTGTGTCACCTGGTGCGGGAGGCCAGCACATCACCCCACGATGGTTTTCCTCCTGTTAAGTGAACAGGGCAACACCTTGGGGCAGTGGGTGAGTGATGCCCCTCATGCCCTGCACTGCTGGTTTCTTTAGCTATATCTTTTGATAGAATAGGGATATTTCAAAATAGTTTGTTTCATTGCAAGAAATTCCACAACGGTTAAAATATAACATGATGGCATTAAAGTGTTTGCCATATTCATGGGGTTATCCCAGTGCCAACAACTGCTCCGGGTAGCACAAAACGAACGTGTTGGCCATCAGCATGCCCATCTTCCTATCCTCCAGCATAAACCAAGCTGCCCTTTTCACTGTTAAAATTCTTCTCCACTTGTTAAAAATAATGCTACTTTGCATTAAGATTTAGTCCGGCTTTTGTCTCCTGCGAGGAACAAACACTGTTGCAACATAATGGAAAAGCAGAGCTATCTTCCTCGAGAGATAATTACTTTGAAGATAATTAAATCTGAAAAAGAGCAATTGAAACTCTGTGACGGATTCCTTGCTTTTTTTCCCACCAAAGTGTATCTTGCGTGCAATTTTTTTCACCCTTGGGCTTGCTACAAGTAATTGATTTAGGAGGGAGACATAGCGCAAAATCCATAGCATTTACGGGTCCATGCAGTTTCGTCACCCTCTAGTGTTATCTTATAGAAAGTCACCTTAACTACTCCGGAGCAAAGCGTGTAATTTGACTTTAGGATATGTGCCATAGTCACCCAGTATCAAACTGGAAATTCATCCAGTCCTGGAGCTTGTCAACAATGTGATGGTCCTGAATGAATGGGACAGGCCCTACCATGAAGCAGCGTAAGTGGGCTTGTTCATACAAGATTCCCACAGTGGTAACTTACGCTTCCCCATGGTTGAAGAAGGAGGAAGACAAAAAGGTACTAGGGTGCAATCCAGAGTAACTACAGGGAGTCCTTCCTCCGACATAAGAACAATTTACTCTGGATTGCAGTACGAGTTTCCCATAGGTTTTCACTAGGTGGTGCCATAACTACGTTGGCATAAATGTGTCTTACATGCTCCTGTAGTTACTTTGGATTGTAGGGCTAGTTACGTTTCTTCATCCTCTTCCTTTTTGGGGGGAAAGGGGAGAGATTGGCAAGAAGGATGGTTTCTTGACACATATAGATTTGGCTGTATGATGGCTGTATGACACATATAGATTTGTAGGCAAAGTGCTCCTGCTTCCTTTCTGCAGGACAGCACTGATCCTTTAAAACTCTGTACCAGGGTTATGGTCTCATAGATGTTCTGTGATTCAAAAATAGAAGTGCTGATAAAAAGAACAAGCTAACCAGTAGCATCACTAGAGAGCTGCCAGGAACATGCTAACTAGTAGCATCACTAGGGAGTGTAGAGGCTGCAGACTGCACTGGGTGACACACTAAAGGAAGGTGACACTACTAGCGAAGATCTTGGTATCTTCAAATAATACATCATGTTGTCTATTATTTGATGGATAATTTACTGCAAAATGCAATGAAATAAACAATGTTGAAATATCTGTATCCTATCAATAGTCATAGCCAATTAACCAGAAAAGAAAAACACAACTGCCTTATGGAACGAAAAGTAGATTTTCTTAATGTAAAACTGACCAACGAGACTAACAGTGCAATCCAAAGCGTGTCTACTCAGATGTAAGTCCCATTGTGTTCAATAGTACTTACTTCCAGGAAAGTGTGGTTAGGATTGCAGCCTAAGGCTGAAATCCAATAAAGTCTTTCCTTAAAGTAAGTCCCATAGAACACAATGGCACTTATTTCAGAGTAGACATTGTTAGGATTGCACCCTAAGGCTGCAGTCCTAAACTCCAGTTAAGCCAGTTAAGCCAGTCCTGTGACCTAGGGGTGTCACAAAAGTGCTGTAAGACGAGGGTTGCCATAATTCTCTTTCACAAAATCAGAACGGATCCTCTGTCCCACTTGCCAATATGTGATCACAATACCCAAAGTCGGGATTGTCCCTGTTTGGGGGGGGGGGGTACATATGGCAACCCTACGTAAGGCACTTTAGCCCCATCCCTGGGGGAGGGTTAGGCCAGTGCAAAAACATGCGCTTGCCTCCTTATATCACCAGGGAATAGGACCTCTGAGTTGTGCCGGCCTAATTTGGATTGCACCCTAATGGTTCCAAGAGTCAGTGTTATTAAGATGCAAAAGGGAACCAGTCAGGCAGTGGTTCCCAACCCTTTTAGCACTGGGACCCACAGTTGGAGCCAATGTTGACTTGATCCAGCAGGACTTTTCATATGTTAACTGGAAAGGTGAACTAAATAGAAGAACGAGAACAGACAGGCATAGTTGGTTCCCCGCAAGACGCCAAGTGACTCTGACTCTTGGTGTTAATGGGGTTCAGCCGGCCACATGGTGTTGGACACCTGATTACACATGTTCATTAGAAGGAGTTCATTAAGCATTGAATAAAAAGTAACAATGTAAAGTCCAGGAATTAGGAGTGCCTGGCCATCTTTTTAAGCTCTATAAATATGATGGAAAAGATAATGAAAGAAAACGCAGTAATTAGGACGATAGTAACGGATTTGTTTTTTAATGACCACAACGCGGCTGTTTTGGCATGCTTATTTTTCGATAGCAGCTTGAGTGACGAAGGGCCATGAAGCATAATTAACATTTGCACCACTTCTCCTAATATTTGCAGCTTGTTTTCCAAATTCCATCTCATCAGAGGAAAAAATAACCGTGGCTGCTTCTAATTTAGCCGGCACACATGGGTAATTTTTAAGAGAACTTCAGCGCCTTCTCGTCAAATTAATGATCCCAGAACTTCGCTGGGTCCAATTTAATAACCTTTGACACAGACCGTCTATTAAAATCCCTACATGGGAGGGATGAACATGAAGCTCTTCGGTCTCGCCAATGGAAACAACATGGAAATAAATATTTCACTAAAAACTGAGAACAGGAGTGGGGAGTAATATCTTGAATGCCCTATTAAATGCTGGTTACAAGATTGATAGGATGCCACTTCTTCCAAAAAAAAGAGATTTCATATATTTTGGCTGCAATCCAGAGCTTACTGCAGTCAAGATGATGTGGTGGATGGATGGATGGGTGGATGGATTATGTGGATGAATAGATGATGTGGATGGAAAGAGGGATACTTTTTCCCGTCTCTCGCAATAGGAGAATATGAGAAGGGAAGACCCCTTAGAAAAGGCAGATGTTGGAAAAAATTGATGGCAGAGGATGAGATGGTTAGATGGTGTCACTGAGGCTATGAACATGAATTTGGATGGCCTTTGGAAGCTGGTGGAGGATTGAGGGGCCTGGCATGCTGCAGTCCATGGGGTCATGAAGAGTCAGGCACAACTAAACAACACCTCTGAATGGCAGATGCAAGGAAAGGAACCAGGACACAGGTCTCTTGTGTGCTTCCTAATAATGTGCCCCTATGAAATCCAGGAAGCTGATTTCGATGGCCTGATTCAATGGGGCTCTTCTCTTCTGTGAAGCCTCCACTGATGACATCTGTTCTGACTATGACATCATTTCCAGGTTAGTGACATCATTGCCATTGGGTCTCGACAGCTTGTCATCCTCAAAAGAGGATCCTGGTGCTAAAATGTTGACAGCCACTAACGTGGCATATGAAAGTCATTATACGGAAAGCAGATCAGTACCAAGATTCCCCCTTTTAATCCCTTTTGAAGGGAGAACGAAGACATTTGGAAGACTCAAAGTCTGCTGGAAAAGACGCTGCCAGCTGAACTGACGCTGTTATCGCTGTGAACATTTCCTCATTAATTTAGCTTCATTAGCTAGCAGCATGTAACTGTGTTGGAGTGAACGTTTTAATACGCTGTTCCCTTTCAGCCTCCTTATTGATAACCGTTCCTTGATCACAGCGGGGAGCGTACCTAGAAAGGCATTCTTCATTGTATTATTTTGCAAGAGCATGCAATGCTGTAGATGAGCTGAAGGTTGGAGAGCGGGAGGCTGCAATCTTAACCAGTTTAGGCCACCACAACTCACCCATTTCCCTGTTCTAGCAGTGGTATGGGGAGGCTGGCAAATGTCTATGCAGTGGCCTAACCCCCCAGCAGTGGCACAGCAATGCGTTTTGGCACTTTTGTGATACCCCCAGGCCAGCACGGAGTTGTGCCTGGATTTATGACGGCCTAACTGGGATTTAGGATTGCACTGCTATAATGTTACTTTAATTCCCAGTTAATTTCCTTTTGTGTCAAAACCAGCAACTCAATTTTGTATGTTTGGAAGGATGCATTTCCACATTTTGTGCACCCGGGGTTGCCATACACCCAAGAAAACTGGGACTGTTCCAGTTTTGGGGAATTGCGTTCACACCCAGGCAAGTTTAACAGGGGGTCCTGTTCCAGTTTTGTGGAAGAGAATCATGGCAACTCTACATACACCATGCTCAGTGGTGTTCTTAGCCCTGGTACCACCTAGGGCCATGACCTCAGGTTTCCACATCCCCACCAGCCAACTGTCACCCCACAACTTGCAAGCTTTTACACTGCCTCCCTGCCAAACCCAGAAAAGATGTGCATACTTTCCCTGATCCTCCAACTTTGAGTGAGCCTCCAACTTGATTAGTCAACCTCCCTGTTGTCAACTAGTAGTGAAACTCCAAGGCTTCAGTCTTGGTCTTGGGCGGCGATCTTCAGTCTTTGTCATCTCATGACACACTGGCCACACTGGCCATCTCATGACACATCTCATGACACACTGGCTAAAATTATCAAGGCACACCATCAGACCATTGACAAGGCACGCTATTTTGTTGGTAGGGGGCTCAGATCCCCCAACTGCCCTACTCAAATTCTCATGGCACACCTTTGGACCATCTATGGCACACCAGTGTGCCATGGCACAGTGGTTGAAAATAATTGATCTAGGGCAGAGGTGGGCCCGGCCTGGCCCAATATCTGGTTTGCCGGAAGTGGGAGGGGCCAGGTGGGGGTCAGGGGGTGGGGTGGGTCAAGGGCAGGTCAGGGGCGGGGCGAGGGGCGGGCAAGATTGGTGCCTGCGCAGTGCCTGCACTGAAGGTGGCAGGCCAGCTTCAGTACAGGCACTGTGCTTGTGCCAACATTGGCGCCTGCATGGTGCCTGCCCTGAAGCTGGCAGGCCTGCTTCAGAGCAGGGACCGCGCAAGCGTCACGATTGGCGCTTGCGCAGTGCCTGCCCTGAAGCAGGTGGCCTGCTTCAAAGCAGGCACCGCAGAAACATCAAGATCTGTGCATGCGCAGTGCCTGCCCTGAAGCAGGCGGCCTGCTTCAGAGCAGGCACTGCGCAAGTGCCAATGTTGGCGCTTGCGCAGTAGGCGCAAAAACATGGCAGCCGGCCCGAACCAGTCCGCTATGTTTTTGCGTTTCCCTGCCGCTGGCAGTTCGCCAGCAGCGGGGAAATGGGAAGATCTGGTTCGGACAAGTAGGCCCGAACCGGCATCTGCCCACCCCTGATTTAGGGTCTTTCTTAACTCTGGCTAGAGATGCCAAGACCTGTAAGATCTCTCTCTCTCTCTCTCTCTCTCTCTCTCTCTCTCTCTCTCTTGCTCTTGCTCTTGCACTCGCTCTCACTCTCTCTCCAGCACTGATTTTCAACCGTTTTTGTTTCATGGCACACTAACAAGGCACTGAAATTGTCAAAGCACACCATCAGTTTTACCATTGACAAGGCACATCAGGCTGTTCAAATCCCCAAATTTCCTATTAATTAATGACCTTCTCCAAATTCCTGTGGCACACCTGAGGACTATCCGCAGCACACCAGGCTGCCGTGGCACACTAGTTGAAAACCACTGATCTACAGTATTAATATACCCCTTTTCAACTAAAAAGTTCACAAAGCAGTTTAGAAAGGAAATGAAAATGGCAAATGGGTCTCTTTAGGGAAAAGACTTTAACTCTGATCTTTCCCTGACGGCCTCAGGAAGTGCATAATATTTCTGGAGGGTTCCCCGCTCCTCCGTCTGTAATTTTATGTGGATTTAGGTTTTCCATCTAGATGCAGAAGCCGTCAGAATTTGGCTTTATTTATAAACAGCTATTTGCATACCGTGATCCATCATCATTTACAGCACACGTTATTAAAATGCACCTTTAATTGGCCCGGCGTAAACAGCACCCGTGGCTATGCGAGTAAGGCAACGACGCAATTCTTGTTGCGTGCAAAATGAGACCCTGTTATTTTGCAAAGAGGTTTTTCTGCAGCCTGTGTTGGAATGCTTTGGATTTGAGCCCAAGGTTATTGGGGAAAGTCATGGAGGATTTCTGCAGCAACGTGTCACTGAGTTGTGTCATTTGGGGGGGGGGGGTGAGGCTGCACCACTAGAGGAAGGAGGGTGACCACACCACTAGCTAAATTATTTAAATTATTATTTTTTTAATTAATACCATCACGTTATTTGTTTTATTATATTTATATCATGCCTTTCTCCTGCACCGGGGGTGGGGGGGAATGTTATATATCATTAAATGAGTAATTTAATACAGAATGCAAGGAAACAAACCATGTTGAAATATCTTTAAATGATACATCATTATAGCCAAAAACCATTGGGGTTGGGTATATCACAATACCCATAGTGCAGGGCATTGTCCCAGGCATTGCATGGGAGATGGTCCGTCTGTGGGGTGATGTACTAACTTCCTAACCAGATGACATCACCACCATTACTTCTATGTCGGATCTTTTGTTGGACTTCAGTACAGGGATGCAAAGATTGTTTTTGTTATACCAGTGTTTTCAACCTGAGGTTGTGATTCCCACAGGGAAGCTTTATCCAACCTTTTATCAGGTGGGTCACCCCCTTAAGGAGGGAAGGGACCCAATCAGAAACACATAGGGCTGTTAGAACGACATTTTGTCCCACTTTTGTGCTGTTAGAACAACACTTTTGCTGTCATGACCAATGCCAAGCACCTGCAACTTTACATGCAAGGATTTTTAATGCCTTTCTAATGCCATGAGATGTTCCCACATAAAGGGAATAGCATCCCAAAAGAAAGTTGAGAACTACAATGCTAGACAGTGTCTTACTAGGGCAATCTTTCTCACAGTGCTTGGACTGGGGGAGCCATCCTGTAAAACTTCCCATTCCGAAATTTCTCTTGGTATTCCACAACCCCTTTTCTAAACCCATTGGTCTCTCTGGGTAAACTCCTGGCCCTATATAAGTTGCGTTCTGCTTTACCCTCCAACCTCCATGTTAGTGCATTTATGTTCCCTTCCAGGAAGTTTGGCTTGTCCCCATCTTCCCTAGCGGATGGGAAGCTAACAACTGCATTTTATTCTGAGTCTCCCCTCTTCCTTATTGTATGTGTTTCCCAGTGATCAGTGGTGGGCACAAGCCGGTTGCTAGTCCCCCCCCCCCGCTACCAATCTGGTAGCTATGGGGGGCCAGAAAATCGGGCGTACCGGTTTGGCGCCTGGGGGAAACCCTAAACTGCGCGTGCGCCAACCTTAGTGTACATGCAGTACGCCAGGGTTGGAGCCCGCCCCTCGCCCCACCCCTCGCCCACCCGCACCCACAGCACGCTGGGGTGGGTGGTGTGCCCTCACCGGCCCTGCCCCTTACACTCCCCGCCCCCTGACCCCGGCCTGGCCTGCCCACTTCCGACAATCTGGTTGTTGGGCCAGGCTGGGCCCACCACTGCCCATGATACACTTTGCTGTGTTGCACTGATCTGTCTGTGGTCCTTTTAAAATTCCAAGCTCTGCTGAAATTCAAACAGATAAGGAAAATCCCAACTGAGTAGGACCCAAGTATCAGCTGGTTTATTAGTCCATCATCTACATACCCAGAATGGCCCATCAGCCAGTTCCAGCAGGGGAAGAAATGGTCTCTTCCACCCTTGCACCCTTGTCCATTCAAGGCCATGCCAGGCCTGTGCATGCATGAAAGAGGAGGGGTTGACTGCACAAGCACATGGGGGTGATGTGATGACCAAGGGACAACATGTGTCACCTGGTCCCAAATACACACTCCATTAAGTATGCTATTCAATAGACTAGACGTTATTTTGGGAATGTGCCATTTGGATGTTTACTCCACACTTACTTGAAACTCAAGGGTTCTTTCCAAAGACCCGGAAAAAAAAAGCAGAGAAAATTCGACAACTTAATTTGAACAATCAGAATGATGTCCAAATGCCTCTTGCCAGACACACGTGCCCACAATCCGACATACCAGTATTTACTAGAATCTAATATGCCATCCTGTGGGTGGCACAAGTGGTTAAGATGCTGTGCCTGTTAACCAGCAGGCCAGGGTTCGAGACCCGGGTCGGCCCCACAAGACAGGGTGAGCTCCTGTCCTTAGCCCAGCTCTGTGACGCCAGCTGGATCCAATCGTATTGGCTCTGCCTTTCCATTGGACTAATTCAGTGGCGTGGAGAGGGGGGGGGGTTTGCTGCTTGGGTAACAGCCTATCCTCCATAACAATCTAACCCAGGTCTTCGTGCTTCGCATGCCGAGTCTCTCAAGATTGATGGATCTCTGATAATATGCCATCAAATCTAAAGTGCACCCCTATTTTAAAAGACTTGAGATTTTGTAAAAAATGTTTACTTGTGATTGTAATGCTCAGCTGCAAAGTAGGTGCAAAATTTAATTTAAAGAGTTATATGACAGTAATAATATGACAGCGGGTTTATGTCATGATTGTTCCCTATTTGCACTACTTTATACAACAAGGAGTCTATGGCTGCAATCCTAACCATACTTTCCTGGGAGTAAGTCCCATTGACTTCAATGGACTTACTTTTGAGTAGTCCTCCATAGGACTGGGCTCTATGTTACATTTTTATTACAATATAGCACATTACTGACCTATACTTACAATCAAAATACCATATTTACTCGAACCAAATGCGCCATCAAATCTAATGTGCACTTTGATTTTGGAGAGTAAACTTGGCTGGAAAAGGTGTGCATTAGATTTGAGTAAATCAGTATTTATTTTTGACAGCATAATAATGTGGTCTTCAAACCATAGACAACTACTCAGCAGAAAACCCATTACCAGCACAACTTGAGCTCACCATTCCATGGGTGGCCTGATATCTTTGGGTGTCAGATCTACCCCAAATGTCATAGAATCATAGAATCATTGAGTTGAAAGGGACCTAGTAGGTTATCTAGTCCAACCCCTGCCTGCAGCAGGAAATCCCCCTAGAGCATCCCCGAAAGGTGCTCGTCGAGCATCTGCTTGAAGATCCCCAGTGAGGGAGATTCCACCACCTCCCTTGGCAATCTGTTCCACTGCCGAACCGCCCTCATCGTCAGGAATTTTTCCCAGATATCCAACCAAAGTCTCCTTTCCTGCAGTTTGTCCCCATTGGTTCTAGTTCTGCTTTCAGAAGCAGCTATGATCAAATGAGCCCCTTCCTCCCTATAAGAGCCCTTCAGGTATCTGAAGAGGGCAACCATGTCTCCCCTCAGCCTCCTCTTCTCCAGGCTGAACATCCCAAGTTCCCCCAACCTTTCCTGGCAGGGCTTCCCTTCCATCCCACTGATCATTCTTGTCGCTCTCCTCTGGACTTGCTCCAGTTTGGCTGCATCTTTCTTCAAGGGAGGTGCCCAGAACTGAACACAGGACTCAAGGTGAGGTCTCACCAATGCTGAATAAAGAGGAACTAGAACTTCTCATGACTTGGAAGCTCCAGTCCTCTTAATGCAGCCTCAAATGGCATTTGCTTTCTTTGCAGAATGTCATGCCTACCTGTCTGCTTACACTGAGCATGCCAGGTCACCAAAATGCAGAAGCGGGGGGAGATTGTCACTGTAGATATCAGGTTGCCCTGCGGAAAAGTAAGATCTGTTCACATGGGGGAGAGATTTCCGTGGGCTCTGAACTGGTTCATGGGCCACGATTTGCCACCCACTGACTTAAACAGTCGCAAGACACAAATGAAATATTTCTTCTCCGTTTGGATCATGTCATGCACCCTTTTGATGAACAAAGACACTTGTCGATGGTTCTGTAACTCAGCTATTGACAGCTGTGCCAATAAAGCTGGGTGCTTGAGATGAATAATAGCCATGGATGATGTGAGATGCTAGGAAGAATGAATGCAGCCCATTAGAGAGGCTTTGAAAAGAAGCCAAAGGTGGGGATTTGCATGTGTTTTGCTGGATAAGCAAGCAAATGAGGACTCTTTTATCCTTCTGGTTCTTGCTCTGCCAGCGGGAAGGGAAAGATGAGTTGAGTGGTGCTGGTGGCAGCAATAGCAAGAACCACCAGCCCAGAAAGGAAAGCCTCAACTACTAAGGAAGCCCCATCGTTGGATTTGTCAACTTCAGGAGCGTTGAGGTTCATCTCCAAGCAGACCTGCAAGATTGATTGTCACCAAAGGAAGTTACCCTCTTTGGTTAGACTCTTTGGGGAATCATCAGGGCATGGACTTCATTATTAGAATTGGCGTCAACCATTGTGGTAATGTGTGAGGTCACCCCCATGCCCTCTGTCCGTCCCTGGAGCTGTGGGTAAGCTCAGGCCATCCATCTCTCTCCCTTCAGGTAGACCTGGACTCACGGAAGGTAACAGAGACTGGGCCACTAAGGAGCCCAGATTGATTAAGCAGGTAGACTTGGGCTTTGCTTTGGGAAACCCAATAGGTCTGGGCTCGGGTGTCACTCCATAATGGTGCCACTCAGTGTACTCTGTACCCCTCACCTCTCCCCGTGATGTTTCCATTGTGAGACAGGAGTGGGTGATTTAGGGTTTCAATGAACCAGCTCCCCTTCCCTTCCATGAATCATAAACCTTACATGTCTGGGAACTGATGGCAACTGGTTAGGAAGAAGAAAGTCCAATTATAACAGCCTGCTTTAAACACCCGAAAAATCAAGGCTGGGTTTGCCATTCGAATTCAAGATCTGAACGGTGGCATAAAAACCCTACAACTTTTCACAGCGGCCTTTAATTTTCTGCTCTGCCCAGCGAACGGAATTGTAATAATCACATTGAGGCTGCGCACCTATTTACATATAAATAATTCTGACCAGAGCATTACTTGCTACCCAACACTGGCTAACTTAATTTATTGTCCTTTGCCAAGCGAATAGTCATTGGTTTTCTAGCACTTTAACCTTGGCGAACCCTTCGGGAAATAAAAATTAGATGGAGAGAAAATTACTAGTGGTGGAGAACAGTATAAAACTGACAATAGCATATATAAACCTCGGGCAACAGTGGAATAATGTGTCATATTAGGGGAGGCTGTCTTCTGTGGCTCAATATTGCTTCTTGTGATTTACGCTGGTGTCGTTTGCCCATGTAATTTTTCCCCACTCTCTCCCTTGCCGGAGGGCACCCAGCCCCTTAGGGATTTTATGGCTTTTAATTAGGGTCAGAATTAACTCCTTTGCCAGTGGATTCATTAGAATAAAAACCATACAGCGGTGCCTCACATAAAGAGCTTAATTTGTTCCGGAGGCCTGCTCTTTAAGTGAAACGCTCTTTAAGTGAAGCGGATTTTCCATAGGAAATAATGGAAAGTCAGACGATTGGTTCCACAACCCCCAAAATATCCATATAAAAATGTTAACTGGATGTAAAAATGATGACAAAACACTGGAATTGAATTCAAAACATGTATTAAATGCACATGATCCTATGAGGTCTACTTAGGCCACAATCCTAAAGACACTTTCCTGGGAGTAAGCCCCATTTAACACAATGGGGCTTGCTTCTGGGTAGACATGGTTAGGAGGCTGCAAAGACACTTTCCTGTGAGGCTTACCTGGGCTGCTGCTAGAGGTTCAAGGTGGCTGGTGGGGGCACTTGGGGGCAGCTGCCTCTGGCACCCCCAGGCAACTGCCCCCAAGTTGGGGGAGTTAGAGGCAGCAGTGCTGGCCGGCAGCCCTTTCAACGTGCTTCCACACGGAGAGTCAGGCCTGCATAGCATGCGTGCCCATAGTGTGCTTGCTTGTTAAGTGAAGCGGGACTTGTCATGTGAAGCAAGATTTCTTGGAAATTTATACTTGTTATGTGAAATGCCAGTTATGTAAGGCGCTTGTTATGAGAGGTACCACTGTACAGTCAAATAAGTGGCATGAAAAAAGCCCCAAAACTACATGGACTGAGGTTTATTGAGTGGAAATGTAGGATTACAGGTGGGTCCTATTTATTGATAGGTTTTGCACCCCATAAATACAACCAAAGTGTTTTCAGAGGCACTGCGGTAGCTCAGTGGTTAAAGGCGCTATGCCTGTCGACATTGACCTGAAGATCAGCAGTTCAAGACCCAGGTGCCATACAACAGAGTGAGTTTGCATTACACGTTCCAACTCCTGCCAACCTGACATTTCAAGAGCATTCAATTGCAAGTAGATAAATAGGTACCACTTCAGTGGGAAGGCAACGTCCTGGTGACAGGTCCCTGCAACAGGCTGGCCAGGTTTCCCCAATCCTGCATCAACCATGGTTTGGATGACTCTAATCCCAAACAAGCAGACCTTGCCACCTCATCGGACAAACACTGAAGACATTTTTTGGTGGACTTCCTAAATCTGACTTACTAAATACAGGTCCAACCTTATGCTCACTTTTGACTCAACACAATTTTAAAAACTGCTTTTTTACTATTGTAGAGAGAAAGCCATGCAAGCAGTCATTCCATTCTTCAGTCCCAGAATCAAACCCCTGCAGATGTTAAGGCACTGCCTTGTTCCATTAGGTGCAATGAAGGAGCAAGAAACTCAGAAGTGGGTATTGAAATCTATTTCCAATTGTTTTGTTTATCCAAGGATTTTTTATCCATGGAAGGTTCTGGAATGGAACCGTAGTGGATAACAAGGGATGCCTGTACAACTGAAGTGGCTTCCTCCAATCACCCTCGTTGGTCCACGCCTGTGGACCGTTCGTGACACACCATAATCCTGCGGCACCGTTGGTTGAGAGTAACGGAAGCATTAAAATATTCCATGGGATTTGTATTTGACAAATGACACAGGCAAACAGAGCACGGCTCATCAATATCCTGCTGTTCTCCTCTGTGGGGTTTGCTTGTTTTGGTGTGCGCTTCGTCATAATTAAGGCATATTGATGCAATATTTAAATTATTTTTTGCATAAATTCCACCCAAGGGCCTGTACGGCAAAGCGCATTTCGCCAATTCCAATGGACTAAACTACACTGGGGTGTTTTGTTTTGCTTTTTGTGTATTTCAGGGGCATAATTTGGTGCCGTTATTATCACAAAGTAAACGAGCGGCTCCAAATGGCCTTTTTTTCCCGACAGAGCGTTCGTCCTTCAGACGGAGCGTTCTCTGCAATTAGATAAACAACAATTTATCCAATTATTTGTAATCTTTCTGCCTCCAAACATTTCCCTACAACTCGGTTGAAAACCTCAGAGATGAGATGACAGGGATGAAGGCATTTGTTTGCACTGAATATTGCCTGGCCAGGCCTTTTGTGATTTTCACAATCATGGGGATGTGGAGAGCCAGGGATGTCGGGATGTGGACCGCAGGGAGGGGAGATCTATGTGTCTGGCAAATGTCAACCTGGCATAGGGTTGCCATCATTCTCTTCCACAAAACTGGGACAGGACCCTCTGTCCCATTTGTCAGTATGTGAACACAATCCCCCCAAATCGGGGTTGTGTCTGCATAGCATGCGTGCCCATAATGTGCTTGCTTGTTAAGTGAAGCGGGACTTGTCATGTGAAGCAAGATTTCTTGGAAATTTATACTTGTTATGTGAAATATTTTTTGGGACATGTGGCAAACAGGTGATCATATGACCAGGAAAACCCGGATTTGTCTGGATTTTTAGCCTCCTGTCCAGGTTTTTCGCCTCCTGTCCTACATTTTGGCTTCATTGTCCTACATTTCGGCTTCATTTTTGAACTTTGTAATGGTGTGCAGTACACATCATGTCATATGTCGTTGGATTCGTATTGAAGAGCAGAATCCAATGCAAAAATCAGTTTTGAGATATCTCCTTCCTATCAAACGTTATGGTTGAAAAACCAAAAATATAAAAACCAAAAATACTTTTTTTGGTAATTTTTTAAAGAAGGTAGGAATTTTGGCTTTGGGGGTAGGAATTTTGGCCTTGGGGTTCGAGAATTTTGGGTTTGGCATCTGGTCACCCTGGTGGCAACCCTAACCTAGCATAGGATGCAGCTTTCAAAGTCAAATGGGGTTTCCAGCTTGTTCAAAATTATGTGGCCTGGGAGTACGAGAATCACTTTTGACAAGGCAAGAAGCAGTGGGCATGAACAGTGGGGTGCATGTGTGTGGTATCCCAACCAGTGGGGTTGTAGCAATTTGTGGTCATGGCTCTCTGAGCATCATCAGGACCGGGATCGCCATTGGTTTGTAATGTTTCCATTTGCTGCTTTACTTCGAGATCTGAAACACAATTACGACGGTCTGAATCAACCATCAAAAAACCCAAAGCTCTGTTTGGGTTTTTTTTTTTGTAAGTGTGTCCTTAATGCAACATCATTTGCAAAAAAAGAACATACTTTACTATATAATTAATGGAAATTTAAATTTACCATTTTCAAGCTTCCTATGGGAAATTTTCCATGTCGAATCAATTTGTAGATGGGACCCACAAAGCAGAAAATCACAACCACTTCAATCTGTTTCTTTTGACGTCGGCTGAAAGTTTAATTTTCGGTCACGTTCTTTGATGGCTTTGATCTTCGATGACAGTATTAACTCCATTTGGTCTTCACAACCACACTGATTTTAAGCAGCCTGTTGAGATAACCACGCTAATTATTTTGCAGGAAATTTTAATTAAATCTGCACACACAGGGATGAAATTCCCTTCTTCTTCTTCTTCTTTTTGGGGGAAGTGGCTTATAGGGAATATAATTAGAGGGGAAAAAACCAGAGGGACAATTATGACCGAACAGAGACGGAGGCCTGGAATTAACATTGATGGCTGAACTACATGTTATACTGTACATTTATTCTCTGTTATCCCATGAGTGAGGTGAGGGTTATGGTTATGGTTAAAGCAGGCCTCCGTCAGTCTTGAAAGACTCTGGTATCGTGCTCTGCGCTGCATACGCTGCATGCAAAGCACGAAAGCCTGGGTTGGATTGTTATGGAGGAGAGGCTGTTACCCAAGCAGCAAATCCCCCTCTTCACGCCACTGAATTAGTCCAATGGAAAGGCAGAGCCAATACGATTGGATCCAGCTGGCGTCACAGAGCTGGGCTAAGGACAGGAGCTCACCCTCTCTTGTGGGGACAACCTGGGTCTTGAACCCTGGCCTGCTGGTTAACAGGCACAGTGCCTTAACCGCTTGCATCACCCACAGGTTACAGTTATGGCTATGGTTCTGTTGGACCATGACTTATCCCAGATCAGGACCATGAAGTGATGTGGGCAGTTGGTCCTGCCAGAAAATCCAGGTGCTCTATCCCCTGGGGCCTGGTACCCTGAGGACCAGACTGCCCTGAGCATCATGTCTTCCCAATCTGGGGACAAGAAGAGCATCGATGGGATGGAACGTGGTTCGTACCTGGAAATGCTTTCTTGGTGCACATCGTTCTCCAGTTTGGTAACCTGCTGACTAAAAAAGAATCAGATCACTTTAGGAAATTTCCTGCACCCATCAAGTAAAACATTCCCAAATTCTTCAGTTCCCTGAACTCAGTAACCCCCAAATCCAGAGGAACCACGAGAGCATGTAAGAGAATTACATGCACCCATACTTACTGCACCTCCTACTGAAAACCTATGGGAAATTCATACTGCAATCCAGAGTAAATACTTCTTACCCCAGAGTAAGGACTCCCCATAGTGACTCTGGACTTTGCCCTAAACCTCCCTTTTCTTGGTCTGTGTTCCTACTTTGCTGACAATCCTATTAGCAGGGGAGGGAGCAGAGCCCTTTCCAAACAGAGTGATGACTCTCTCAGCCCCATCATTACCATAGATTTTCTGCTCACCCTGACCTTTCCCAGCTTAAACCCAACAGTCTATACCTAATTGTAGCTCAGCTTCCCAGACTCTATTTAGTCTGCCTCTCGGAGGAGGCAGCGTCGCTCGTTCCACTTACAAAGCACATTTTAGCAGTCGATAATAGATTGACTGGGACAGCCTCTGTGGACATGCGTGACAGTGGGGGATCGAGATCATTGAGCGTAACATGTTGAGGATCCAGGGGTCCGCAGTGTAAAATTTTGCTCCATTTGGATATCTTTAAACTCTGAATTACCAGGTTATTCCTCCCCCAAGTGCTAAAAATGTTCATGATGGGCTGTGTCAACCCATAGAATCAGTGATGGGCAGGCCTGGCCCTAACAACCGGTTCTCCGGAAGTGGGTGGGGCCAGGCCAGGTCAGGGGGTGGGGCTGAGGTCAGGGGGTGGGGCCAGGGGCGGGGCCAGCAAGAATTTTTTTAAAATTTAAAAAATTTAAAAAATTAAGCATGTGGCTTACCTCTGAGTAGACCTGCATAGGATGGTGCTCTGAGGCTGCTGTCCTTTCCACACTGTCCTGGGAGTAAGCCCCATTGACTGGCATGAGGCTTAC